>APFE030305121.1:12239-24085 GCA_000404065.3 Pinus taeda | reverse complement strand
TTTGTGTTTTCAGCAAAATTTATTTTTTCTAGCTTGTTGAATGTATGGTTATGGGAAAGGGCATTTAACTACATGGAATAAATAAGGAGAAACTGAAAACTGGGGTGGGAAAACAGAAATTTTAACATTTCAATCGCAAAGTTTCAATTTTTGTTGAAAGCATTTTTTAAAAGACTTTTTTGTTGCTACTTGGAAGAGAACTTTTTGAAAAGTTTTTGTTTTGCTTTCTTGAACTTGCTTTTCATTTGGTTTCCTTTTGATGAGTGAAAGTGCTTTATGTTATCTTGAGTTTTGCTTTTAGTATTTAGACGAAATGAATTGTAGCATCTCATATTCCATCTGAATATTGTAAGTGGCAAAAGAGAATTTGATAAATAAAGCAACTTTCATTTCTTGTTTTAGAGTAGTTTTCAATCTTGCATCAAGCATTTAGTTGTTGCATTAGGATAGATTTGCATCTCTTTAGGCATAAATAGTTTTGTTACCCTTTGAGTGTGAAGTGTGAATGAAAAGAAAACAAAAAAAAAGTTTTGTTTCATTAGAAGTTTCCTCTCGAACCTTGTAGAAATTACTCTTCATCGAAAAACAATGACAAAGTGCACATGCATATAGTTATGTTTTATTAATTTCTTTTGCGTAAAAAAAAAACACCACTAATTTCACTTCCATCATCCTTTGACTTAAAAAATAGCCTTTAAAATCAAGTGCTAACTAAAATCAACTAGAACTTTTTTCTTTTTAGTTAAATACACAAGCAAGTTTTACGATTTTAGGGCCTTGGATTAGGCGAGTGAAGAGTTAACTCTCCAAGGCCATATTAAACGTCAAACATAGGAGTCTGATTAACGAATGAAAATCCAATAGCGTTAGGAAGACCAGGAAGGCTCCGGATCTGGGAGTTAAGCATGAGGGTCTGTGAAGACAGGGAAGAGAGATACCCCCTCTCCTACTTGTCCGAACTTACCTCACGACTTTTCTGCCTGGCTTTTGCGACGAGTTGGTATCCATAGTTGCTTCTCCTAGGGAACTACATAGGTGGTTGCGGAGGGGAATCCCATGGCACCTGAGGTCGACGTTGTATCACTCTCAACAGCACTACTGGAGGGTACCCTTGCGAAGCTTGGGGGCTTGCACCGATGCAGACTCTTGTTAGGAGATCAACGTAACTTCCTCTGATACCTTCGCTGATAGGCCTGGGCCCTCATCATCCCAGACTATCTTCGAAAGGCCCTTTATTTTCCACTTTCTCGTATTTTGGTGTCTGGTCCTAATCACCCAGAGAGAAAATACTTGAAAATTGTTTGACTGGCTGTATCTTTAGGGACTTTTTAGTGGGTGCTCTGTGCTCTTAGTGGGCCTAGCTTTAAATTTTTTGACTCTTTAGTTATATCTTAAACAAAGAATTCAAAGTGGTTGACCAATCTCCTAGACGGTCTCGAAGACTTCGTGGTCTCTCACCACCGAGTTTAGAGCCTTCTCCGAGAAGGCGTAGAGGTAATAATACCGGTGGGTTTCGTCCCACTGTGATTGACGCATTGAGGATTTATCCTCCCCTCGGGGGCATTAGTATTGAAGCAAGGCCTGGTACTTCCGTAGAACAAGAGAGGAACACTCCAGTTCTTTCTCAAGTTCACTTACAAGTGGAGGATAATATTGAGGTAGAAGAACTTTCAGAGTCGTTAGCGGCTCCGAATTCTTCTCTACCATCCAGTCATCCACACGTATTGCAATACATTGGGACTTCGCCGCATAGATCGTCAAGTCCAGGTTACACTACGCGCTTACCTTCGATGACCACTACTAGAAGCATGGCTTCTACTAGTGCTACGACTGTACAGACTCCTATATCTGTACAAGGGGGTGGAACTATTTCCATCCCCTTCGTCTCTTTATTCGGATCTTTTGCTAGCACATCTTTTGTTGGGTCTACCTCCATTCCGTCCACGAGTGGAAATTCCCAAACCAATGCTTTTGGTTCTGGATTCTTCCCATTTGGCGCCCATTCACAAGGCATTCCTTCAGCTCCGTTCGAGGCTGCCACATCCATGATGAGTGGATCGACTTCATTCCAAGGTTTTCCATTCGGAAGTTGTCATATACCACATTCCAACCCTATGATAGGATCCATACCTTTTTCTTCTGTAGGACAAAGTAGCAATCCTTTCCAAGGTTGGAATAACCCTGAGCTTAGTAGTGTCGGAACTGGGAATCCATTTTTCGGCCAATATGGGAATAGGCCATATACTACGGTTAGTTCATTCCAAAGTATTCCTCCCCTAGCTTTGGCTTGGAATCCATATCAAGGGTTATCAACTCCTTACAATCCTTTAGGAGGAAACTTTGCTGGGTACGGTGGATATACGGCCGAAGTTGGTCAAACTCCAAGTTTTGCTGGGTCACAAAACTTGCCTTTTGGCTCAGCGGGTTCTACTGGTTACTTCGGGCAGCCTGGTGCCTTCCAAAATCTAGGCCAATCTTTTCAGAGCTTTGGGACTTCCGCCCAGTCAGGGTGGAATCCCCAAGCTCCTCCTAGACTTCTGTTTCTGGCAACGTTGAACTTGCCAGACCTCACTAAGTTAACTAACGACCCAATCAAGTATAATCCAGCCTGGCCTTCGGTCCCAACTAAACTCCCTTCGGATATTCCAAAATTCGAAGGGAAGAGTGGTGAGGACCCGGGCGACCATGTAACCACGTTCCACTTATGGTGCTCATCAAACTCCCTGATCGATGACTCGGTTAGGTTGAGATTATTTCAACGCACCTTGACTGGTAACACGGCCAAATGGTATATAGAGTTGTCTGGGCGCAGCTTTACATCATTTGCCGACTTAGCCAATATTTTCTTGAACCATTTTCAGTTGCCCGTCCGGTATGATGCCGGAACCGAACTACTAGCCACTTTTCGTCAGGATAGGGCAACTCACATTTCTGATCATATTCAGGAATAGAGATGGATAAAGAGGCTCATTAAAGCCAAAATCCCTCTAGAGTACCGTCTCGAGTGGTTCTTGAAGTCTTTGATACCTGAGATCTCCAAGGATGTCTCCATGTCTGGGGTCTATTCTGAGGAGCAAGCCATTTTTAGGGCCCAGCAATTAGAATTGATCTACTCTCAGTCTGGGATCCTACAAAAGTACTTGCCAGATGCTCCTGGGTCTAAGGTTGAGTAGCTAAGTCGAAGCCAGGTCCCCATGCAGATGGTATTGTTGGGTCGGTAGACATGAATACGGTGAACTTGTTGAATTAATTGCAGCAGTTGTCTTTACAAACTGCTTCTAACAACCAAGTCACATCGTCTAACCCTTCCGCTTCCCAAACTTCTTTGATTAATGTCGTCCAATCTGATAACCCCAAAGGAAGTCAAAATCCCAATGGGAAAAAGAAAGGACGAGGTAAGAAAAAGAACCAAGATGGGAAGCCTGATGCAAATAAATCCGGCAATAATGCTGGTGGAGGTAGAAATGAGTCGAAAAAGAAAGTCAAGTTCCCATGCAAGTTGTGCAGTGGAGACCATTTAACTCATCTTTGCCCCAAGATTGAAGACGCTCAGCACTTGTTAGGAAAACAAGGGACTTCTAGCTCCCAAGCTGTGTTGACCAACCCTTTTCCCCAAGGGCAACAACTTCTTGCTGGCGCAAGTTCAAACCCTGGAACCTCCGCAGGGGGCAACGAGGAAGGGGAAAAATCATCGAATTTTTTCATGATGGGTTCTAACGTCCATGTGGCTACTCGGTCACATGATTATGGTGAAGCAGAAACTTCCAAGGACAAGGATGTTCCCGGAAGTACTGACCTTCATATCGAGCGACTGCCCAGAATTACTCCATTGTGGAGGATCTGGCTCAGAGTCCATGTGCTATGTCCGCTTTAGAGGTTCTCCAGTCGTGTCCGGCTCAGAGAAGTGCTTTACTTTCCGTGATTGGGGCAGTCGATCCAACTAATTCTTTAGTGCTCACTTTCGATATGTTAAATGTCAAAAAGGGACTCCCTCATCACATGGCTTTTCAAATAAAGTCTACATACCGGAAAATTAACATTTTTCGAACCGTTATTGATGAAGGGGTTTCCACGTGCGTCATGTCGATGTCATGTTGGAAGGCTATTGGATCGCCTTCGGCTGTTCCTTCACCTACCGTCTTGACTGCATTCGATGGCCATTCTCATAAGCCGCATGGGATTATCCTGGCCTTTCCTATCTGTGTTGGGGGGAAGGTCGTTAATATTGAATTACAAGTCGTAGATGCTAACCTAGACTATAATCTCCTCCTAGGAAGGAACTGGGTATACGAAATGGACGCCGTTGTTTTGACTCTGTTTCGTGTCATTTTCTTTCATCATGAGGGGAAAATCGTAAAGATTGATCAATTGGATTATTGTCCAGTTGATCCTCAAGCAAGATTCGACTCTACTGTTCCTTTAGTGGATAACCCTTGTCCACCTATTGAGAATTTAGGAGTAGGGATGTATTCCTCGTTGATGGGTACTTTTGAGTTTCCCTCTCCTATCGCTAAAATCAATGCCATTTCATCATCTAAGGAGTTTTCTCGAGATGGGTTCTTTCGAACTCGTTATTTTTCACACCCTTGGACCTTGCCTTCACCTACGACCACATTAGTTGAAGGACAAGAGAATGGAATGGCATTTCCTATATCTGCAGCTGAGCTTATATATCAGTCTATCGTCAACTCTGCAGATGACCATTCTACTCCTTTTTCTGAAGAGGAGTTATATGGTGATGTGGCCCCCGCTTGGATCCTTGATTCTACCTCTGCTTTGGACTGCTTAGATTCAGTTTTACCTTCGGAAGAAGCAACTCTTGAAGTAATGATGGGCATAGATCGACCTCGGGAATATTTACACCATCGTTCATAGTTTCTTCCTCCATTGCAGGAGGTAGAATCTAGATTTTCCGAGCTCTGTTCTAGTGATGTTTGTACGATGTCAAACCCTTTGGCTCCAGCACACGTTCGTGCCGAAGGTAATATGTCGGTGATTTCAAAAACAACATCTATAAACATCTCTAGGGACCCTAACATGATCGAGAATCTCTTCATCGGAATTGAGTTTTCCCCCGAAGAAATTCAAATTTACACCGACCTGTTCAAATAATTTCGCGATGTATTTGCTTGGTCTTATGAAGAAATGCCTGGCATTGACCCATCTATAGTTCAACATGAGATCAAGACGTATGAAAACGCCAAACCAGTTCATCAGAGGCTTCAGTCTGTCAACCCTAGGAAAGCAGCAGCTATCAAAGCGGAAGTGGAGAAGCCGCTAAAGGCGGGTTTCATATACCCTGTTCCTCTTACTGATTGGGTTTCTAATCCAGTCCCTGTAGATAAAAAGCAAGGAACAATCCGAGAGAACATCGTTTAAGGAACTAAACAAAGGCTTGTCCCAAAGATAATTACCCCACGCCATTCATTGATCAGATTATCGACGAGTGTGCGGGTAATGAGATTTTTTCCTTCATGGATGGATTCTCTGGTTATAATCAAATTTCTATCCATCCTGAAGACCAATAGAAGACAGCCTTTATATGTCCCTGGGGTACCTTTGCATATAGAAAGATGCCTTTTGGTCTTAAAAATGTCGGAGTTACCTTTCAGCGGGCCATGTCATATGCTTTCAATGACATCAAGCATGTCATCGAAGCGTACTTAAATGATCTCGCTACTCATTCTCGAAAGAGAACTAATTACCCTAGCCACGTTCGAATGGTTTTCGAGTGATGTCGTTTTTATAAAATCTAGTTGAATCCCAACAAGTGCGTTTTCGCAGTTACGTCCAGTCGGTTGTTAGGGTTCATTGTGTCAAATGAAGGGATTCGGGTTGATCCCTTCAAGGTTGAGGCAAAAGTTCGGTTGCCTCCCCCGTCCTGAATTCGTCAACTTCAGAGTCTTCAAGGGAAGGCTAATTTCTTAACGCGGTTTTTAGCAAATTATGCCGAGATCACTAAAGGGTTCATGCGGTTGCTACGGAAAGGAGTTCCATTTGTATGGGATGACTTTGCGCAATGATCGTTTGGTGCTTTGAAAAAAGCACTAGTCTCTACCCCACTTTTGAGTCCACCGGATTATGGCAGAGACTTCCTTTTATATCTCGCTGCAGCAGAATCAACCATTGGTATGGTTCTGGTTCAGGAGGACGATGCTCTCACTGAGCATGTGATTTATTATTTGAGCCGAGGCTTAATAGGTCCTGAACTTCGCTATTCTCCTGTTGAGAAGTTTGCCTTGGTAGCTGTCCATGCTGTCCAGCGGCTCCGTCATTATATCTTGCTACGCAAAAATTTTGTCTTAGTGGCGGTCAATCCATTTAAATTTTTCCTCAGTAGGCGAGTGATTGGGGGCAAATATAATAGATGGATAGTCATCTTGCAAGAATTCGATCTCGAGTTCTTGTGAGCCAAATCTAAGAAATCCATGGTTTTTGCTAAGCTAATTTCTAAGCTGCCTTGGAGAGGATACGGTTTATGAGGAAAGTTTTCCCGACAAACTTTTATTCCTCATCTCTTCACTCGACCGTTGGTATGGAGATATCATTGTTTATCTCCAGACTTCGAAGTTTCCCTCTACTTTCTCCAAGGATGAACGTCATAAATTACATCACCTGGCTAAAAATTATGTTATCATTGGTGATACCTTATACCGTTGAGGGGTTGATTCAATCCTCCGGCGCTGTTTAACCTTGGAGGAAACAGAGTCTGTGCTTAATGATTGCCACAGTGGAGCTTGTGGTGGTCATCTATCGGGGCTTGCTACAACCCAGCGCATCTTACGTGCTGGCTATTTTTGGCCTTCACTTTTTAAAGACTGTATGGAAGAGGTCAAACGTTGCCACCCTTGTCAAATCTTTACTCAAAAGATGCGTGCTCATCCAGCTCCTCTTTTTCCCATTGTCACCGTCGGTCCTTTTACTAAGTGGGGTATTGATTTTACAACTTGTAATCTGCCTTCAGCAGCGAATCACAAGTACATTATCGTGGTTGTAGACTAATTTACGAAGTGGGCCAAGGCCATGCCCACTTATAAAAACGATAGTGACATGGCAGCTTTGTTTCTTTTCAATCAGGTTATCTCAAGATTCGGTGTCCCGAGAGAGATTGTCACTAATCATGGCAGTCACTTCCATAATCAACTGACGTATGAATTGGCTCTTAAATTAGGTTTCCGGCAAGAGCATTCATCTCCTTATTATCCTCAGGCCAATGGACAGGTTGAGGCAGTCAATAAAACTCTTAAGACGATACTCCAATGGACAATCAACAAAAATCAGTCTAATTGGCACGTTATGTTGTATTTGGCTCTTTGGGCATATCGGACCTCTGTAAAGACTGCTACTGGTTTTACACCTTTTCAGTTGGTTTATGGGATGGAATCTATCTTTCCGATCGAATGTGAAATTCCATCTCTCAAGTTAGCTGTAGAGCTCCTTCCAGAGACTTCGAGTCTCGAAGAGCGCCTCCTTCACTTGGAACATCTCGATGAGCAGCGTCGAGATGCCACCATGATGAATGAGGCCCATAAGAAAAGGGTCAAAACACAGTATGATAAATCTGTCCGTCCTCGAGTCTTTTCTGAAGGCGACCTTGTCTTGTTCTATGACCAAGATAAAGATGCCTTGGGGGCAGGCAAGTTTAAGCCTATGTGGTATGGTCCTTTCATTATTAAACGAGTTTTGGAAAAAGGGTCATATGAGTTAATCGATTTTGAGGGAAACAACTGGCGGAGCCCCGAAACGGGCTCTACCTTAAGAAGTACTTTGCTTAAGTAGAAGTTAGGCAATGGCTTCTTTGTATATTATGTATATTTGTACATATATCATCGAGAGTTTTGTGATGTCAACACTTTTTGGTCTGTTGTTGCAGGTGTTGATGGATGACTTGGTCTATTTTGGGTTTGCCGATGGTGCTAGTCAGCACACTCGGAATCTCGGTTCCGCGGCTTGGGTACTTTATTATCCAACTAGTCAATTCATGGTATCAAGAGGCGTATGCTGAGTATACTGTCGTTATTAATTTACTATCTGAGGCAATCTCTTATGAGATCGACTCATTGGTTGTTTATCTTGATTCTCAATTGATAGTGTCTCAATTAAATAACATTTATCAGGTAAGGGATCCATGTTTATATTGCCAATATTTAAGAGTGAGGTTGTTGCAAAGATCATTTTTTTATATTAATTATTTGCACATTCCAAGATATCATAATTGGTTAGCTGATTCTATCGCTAATCAAGCATTAGACTGGCACATCAATCATTCATCATAATAAAATCAAAGCATCAAAAAATTCAAACTGTATATATATATATCATCATAAAAGTATCTCAAGTGTACATATGTTGTCCAAAAATATACAAAATTGGGACTCAAATGCCCATAATCATGTCCGGCATATCTAATGCCCCAGCTCAGGATGAGCGACCAAGTAGGTAACTATCGCATTGGCTACACGTTGAAAAGTGTGAACCCAGTCACGTGGCATGCCAACCACATGACGTTGCATATCCTCAAGAAGGTCCTCTATAGCAGCCATCGGTACTCGACAGCTCAATCTCGTCAGGTGTCGTTGGACGTTGTGTTGAGTCTGTTCCATCTCAGCAGCCGCCTCTTCGGCTCCGCAGCCGCCTTGTCTGTGCTGTGGGAGTCCATCTGGTCATGCTGGCCCAATGTCTGGATCATGATCATTATATTAGTCATTTGAATCTCATCAAAAAATATTTTTTTTTGCATCATTATATTTGAAAAATCCAAAAAAAATCATAAAATGAAAAAAATCCTTACCGATCTCTCCCCACGCTGCATTTGGCGGTAATGCTAGGTCAGGATCTCCTCGGAAGTCCAGCCCAGCATAGGGGTAGTCGTCTACGGCGATGACCCGCTGATCCCACCAAGTGAAGAACTCATCGTCGAAAGCAGTCTTAGGAACCTCCCCACCCCCCAGACGTTTCATCAGATCAGCCCACTGTCCCATGCGTGGATCGCGTGGGGTGCTGATGGAAACTGCTACCCTAGGGCGGAGTGCGGGAATCCTCTCGAAGAAGAAGGTGCACAAGATAGTCCCGTAGCCGAAGTTTTTGGTTTGTCCCCTCTTAATAGAAGTGAGTTGGCTCTTCATGTTGGCCAGAAGAGGAGTACACCAATCAAACACAGTAGTGAGGCAATCCACTACCACGCTCATGGTGAGCCGTGATGCCTGATGCAGAGAGGACGATCCATTCACTCGAGCTATGGTGAACAAGATAATCCTTAACGATAAACTTGCTACGTGTGCAATAGAGATCTAGCTCCCAACTTTCTTGGGATGTCCTGGGCAGTATATTTTTACATAGTCCTCTATAGTGAGACTACTCCGTCTCCTACCCCGGGACTGTACTACCTCTCCCCTTCGGGAAAGGCCCGTGAAAAAATAAATATCCTCCACTTCTACTCTGAGTGGCATCTGATCAATCATGAAGGCTTCCTCCTCGACATCCCAATAGTCAATAAGCATTTCAAGCAGTCGCACATTGGCTTTCATGTTCGGCAGTTTGAAAATTTTGAGCAAGCCACATCCCTGTAAAGCATCCAAGGCTTCAGGATCATTCATAGCTTCATTATCAACCGCTGCATGTTCTCTTTCACGCCATGTGATCGGCATCCTGAGAAAAATTTGGGTTTCAACCATTAGTTTTTTATTAAAATTGACTCACGGCGTATACGCGGGTTACTATATACACAGTCGCGTATAGGGCCCGCGTGTACGCGGGTTTCATATTATCAACCCGCGTATACGCCGCGGTGAAATTTTGAACAATGGTTCAACAGTGAAACATCAATGGAAAATCCTAAAACTAGTCACAATGAATTGAAAGCTAAGTGTAAGAGTTACCTGGAAGATTTTGAAGAATTTGAACGGTCGAATTTGGCACACGAGAAATTTGCTCCCTTTGCTCCAAATATTTGCTCTCCAACTCAATTGATAAAAATGGTGAGTCCAAAATCCTTTTTATAAGTTTTGAAAATGCAATTTTTTTTCAAAATTTCATTTTGTTTGGTCTCATGTGACTTTTAACTTGGGAGCTTGGGGTGTCGAGAATGGTTTGCTTTTCAGGACATTTTCGACATTTTCGACTTTTTTGAGACGGTTCCATGACTGTTGACCCGTCATGGCAGGTATCATTTTTTCACTGGCATATAGGTTAGGGACATCATTTTTTCGTTGCATCATGCATAATAGCCTCAACGTGTCGATACATCTGCCATAGGGTCGATCCCATCGTGTTATGGTTCGTAAGCCATCTTCACTCACCAATTTTTAAAATCATGACACGATGGTAGACCCATCCTTTACATGGGCATCGTAGTTAGCACCTCACTGACATTTGTTGCCCATGCTGCTTCAATTTGAGTAGGCTCGGGAGTCCTCTATAGTCCTGCCATGACTTATGGCGTTGAAGGACTCTTCCTTCTTAGCTTCTTCGCTTTGTTCTGGCCTTATACCCTAGAGGCTCCTTTGTGTTGAGTTGTACTACTGCATTGCATGTTGACCATTTTCACCTTTTGGCCTAGAGTCGGCTTCACTTGGACTCGTGTTTAAGCCAACTTTTGACCATGACGACTACAAAATCAACCTTGCATACTTTTGACTTCTACAACTTGACACACCTTGACCCGTGGAAGGAACATACCTTTGAGTTTCACTGGCCAGTTTTCACCTCCCTGCATTGAGCATAGGAATGTTCCACTCCCAGGAACTAGATCATCTGTTTCATCGACACTCGTTCTTTCCACTATACCATAGCGTTCTTTTATTCTTTTTCGAGCTTAATAGAAAAAGACAAAAAAAATTAAATATTCCAAAAAGAGCGGGAACGGGACAGTATTTCCATTTATTATCGGCAGCTAGAGTCAGTCATGTCGCCCTTGAACAAAGCACTCAAAACAAAGTCTCCTGCGCATGGGTGGGATTTAGTTTGACTTAGGTACACCTTAACCTTGTTATTGAGTCAGTTCTCCCCCAATTGGTCTCTCTTCCAATCATATGGAGAGTTCGTTCGTGCCTCCTGCATGACTAACTTATACAGATTCGTCATATGCTGCCATATAGTCACATTGAGTCGTGCTTTTGTTCAAGGGAAGTTAGCCTGAGTCGGCCTCTCTGGGATGTCCCTTGACTCATTTTTCAGTCGGCCATCCCGGTTGTCATTGTCATGTCTATCATCACATCAGTTATATTGGTCCTTTACTCGTGCCGGTTTGAGAAGGTCTCCATTGACTTCTTTCTGGCGGGTCTTGTCCTTATCGACGACGACATCTTGCTCTGAGGGCAAGCCTAGAGCTGCACCCTGGCCCTATTTTCATTATTGATAGGTTACCTTGTGCTCAGCATCGATCAGTATCATGGGTCTTTGACTGAGTGGTTTCCCTTGCGTTCGACGTCAGCTTACATTATCACACATTGGGATTCGTGCAGTACCTCGGTTTCCATTTGACCCTATTGGTGGATACCTCGCCTCTGTGTCAGCTTTCATTATTGGTTGGTTCAGAGGGTTTCTTCCATGCGCTAGCCACATCTTGCGTACGTTGGAAATGTACTTTGGTTCGATTACTACATCTCTTTCATCTGATTCCTTCCACATTATTGGCCTACGGGTTACACTCGTGCTAGATTGTTGAAGAATTCCTTAATGCCTTCCTTCTAGTGGATATTTCCCTATCAACTCCAACTCATTCCTCTGGGGCAAAGATCTAGAGTCCATTTGGCAGTACCTTGGGGTTTGCAGTCATTAGTGGCAGATCCTTCGCTATCGACAGTGGGAAACCATCATTGTCTCTTGATCGATAGATTCTTACAGGT
>APFE030305121.1:1433-11684 GCA_000404065.3 Pinus taeda | reverse complement strand
TTCGGGCGGAGATCGCGGGTTTTACCTGCTGATCACCTGTTAGTGCCCGTGGCCCAACTGTTCCCAACCAAATCCTAACTAAAAAACTACTTTGGGAGTGGTATAAAAAGACATCAAAGGGAGGGCCTAAGGGAGGAGAGAAGAGAGAAAAAGGTTATTATACTGAGATTTTTCCCCTGACCAGGTCTGAAGACTCTTGTGCCTTCTGCACTTCCCCCATTTGTACAGGAAACCTTTGTTTCCTTGTGAGTTGATGTTCATCCACTAGTTATGGCATCATGGAGTGAGTCTTGGAAGGAGATATGCTAGAGGCTTGAGGCTGGACGGATCCAGAAGGAAGCTTTGCTTCGAGCCTGCGAAAGGTTACTCAGGTGATATTACTCCTTTTTTACATTCTATTTGTATATAATAAAGAAACACGTCTTGGTTCCCGATATGCTTCTTCTTTATGTTTATGATGTTCATTTTTGAATTTCATATATGAATGGTTGTTTAAAGTTCATAACTAACTTCCTTCTTTTATAACATAAAGATGATTTCTTTATAAGTCTTTGTCCATATACTGTTGCATTCTTTGGAATTGGTTGTTTTGCAGGACAAAGGAGCAAAAGGGACTTGAAGAAGGGTTTGGACCCTTGAGGAACTTCTCGAGCGTAGGACCTGAGATACGCCCTTCTTATTTTAGAATTTGCTTATTATAGCGTAATGGTTGTGTGAATGTGTGTTTCTCTGTTTAGACAACTTTCAGTCTGCTAGGGTTTCCACCCAAAAGCCCTAGGGGAGAAAATCCCTCAACACTATCCATTGCCGAAGATGGAGCATATTCTTCAAAAGGTAACTGGGTCAGACAGAATTTCCATGTCCATGTTAGATGGTTTTTCTAGGTACAATCAAATATCTGTTTGGCCAAAACATCGAGAAAAAACAGCATTCACTACTCCTTGGGGTACATTCATGTATGCAAAGATGTCATTTGGGCTCATGAATGATGGAGCTACTTTCCAACGTGCTATGGACTTTGCATTCATTGGAGAAAAGGACAAGTTATTGGTCATCTGTTTGGATGAAATTATTGTTTTTTTAGCTTCAGATCAAGAACACCTTCAGCACTTGAGATAAGTATTTGTTAAATGCAGAAAATATGGTATATCCTTGAACCCGAAGAAGTCTCATTTTTCTCTTAAAGAAGGTAAGATGTTGGGTGACATAGTTTCTAAAAATGGAGTGAGGATTGATCCAAAAAGAGTGATTGCAATTCAAGATTTAACACTTCCAAGATCCAAGAAAGAGATTCAATCTTTCCTTGTTAAGATCAATTTTCTCAAAAGATTCATCCAAAATTTTGCTGAAGTGGTGAAACATATTACCTGTATGCTAAGGAAAGACAAAGAAATCAAGTGGACAGTTGAATCCAGAAATTCATTTGAGCTTATCAAAAAGGCAATCATTGAAGCACCTCAATTGGTAAGTCCTGAATATTCAAAACCTTTCTTAATCTTCTCATTTTCTTCTCGATACACAATTGTTGTTGTTTTGTTACAAAAAGATTCAAAAAAAAAAAAAAAAGCGCCCATAGCATTTTTCAGCAGAGCTCTTAAAGATGGAGAATTAAAGTATGAAATGTTGGAAAAGCATGCTTATGCATTAGTTAAAGCTCTAAAAGCTTTTAGAGTTTATATTATGCATGCTTAAGTGATATCTTATGTCCCTTCATCTGCTGTTAGAGAGATATTTGTTCAGCCTGATATTGATGGAAAGAGAAGTAAATGGGTAACTAAAGTTCTTGAATTTGATTTAGAGATAAAGCCTATTAAACTAATCAAAGGTCAAGGATTAGCTAAACTACTTGATGAAGAAAATTGTAAAGTGTTGGGTTTGAATTTCATGGATGATAATCTAGAAGGGAAAATTTCAGAACCTGTTGATGATATGGCAGTAGATTTAAAGTTTGCTGAGTGTAGTTGGTACAAAGATGTTGTTTATTTTCTGAAATATTTTAAATCCCCTCCAGAGTATGATAAAAGTAGAATGAGATCTTTGAAGCTGAAAACCATTAAGTATTGCATCAAAGATAACTGTTTGTATTGGAAAGATCCTACAGGGGTTCTATTGATATGCATTGATCCAGAGGAATCTAAAAAGGTCATATTTGAAATGCACAGTAGCTTTTGTGGAGGTCATCATTATTGGAGAACTATTGCATACGATATATTGAGAGTTGGTTATTTTTGGCCTAGCTTATTTTCTAATGTATATGCTAAGGTGAGAACATGTGAAAAATGTCAAAGGCTCACTGGTAAAAAGCATCTGAAGTCATTACCTCTCAAGCCCATAATTGTTTTTACACCTTTCCACAATGGGGATTAGATTTCATTGGTGAAATTCATCCACCTTCAAGTCGGCAGCATCGTTGGATTATTGTTGCTACTGATTACTTCACCAAATGGATCGAAGAAATACCTACCAGGAATGACACTCATAAAGTTATTATTAACTTTCTGGAAGGAATCATAACTAGATTTGGATGTCCATCAAGACTAGTAGTAGATAATGCAGCTGCTTTTAAAGCCAAACCATTGGTAAATTTTTGTGAAGAACATGGTATCCAACTTACTCATTCTACAGCTTACTATCCACAAGGGAATGGTTTAGCTGAATCATCTAATAAAAGTTTGGTAAGAATCATCACCAAGTTGTTGGAGCAAAACAAGAAAGATTGGGACTCAAAACTCAAGCTTGCTTTATGGGTTTATAGGGTGACAATCAAAAAGTCTATTAATACATCACCCTTTCAGATGGTTTATGGGGTTGATGTTGTTTTTCTAGTCTAATTAGCTATTCTTATAGCCAAACTACTGCAAGATCATGAAGCTAAACCAAATGACATGACCAAAATAATGTATCAGATCATAGAAGTGTAGCAAAAGAGAGAACATCAATATGATTTGGTAAGAAAATATCAGCAGGTTGTGAAGGAAGTCTTTGATAAAGGGACTAAAAAAGAAGATTTTCATATTGAAGATCCGGTGTTGAAGTGGGATGCACAGCACCAAGATCCAAGTAAGCATTCAAAATTTGATGCTTTATGGCTTGGTCCTTTCAAAATCTCAAATGTCTTGCAGAACAATACTTTTGAGTTACAAAATCTTGATGGGACAGAATTGTATGGAGGCCCATTTAATGGGTGTTTTCTCAAAAAAAATCTTTTACTAACGTTGTTGGTAGCATGAGTTCACTATAAGTACCAGTGTGATTTCATAATAAGACTCCATAGCCCAATGACAAGGCACTGAAACTGCAAAAATTTCTTAGAGCCTCGTAGGGAGAGCTCTATAGCTTGTGGAGCCAATGTTAGCACAATTTTAGGTTAAGTCATGAGTAGGTTTTGAAATATTTATTTTTTAGGATTAATTTTGAAAATTTAAAAAAAAAAATGCTACAGGAATTTCCAATAGCGCCCGATTTTCTCATTCAGACAGTCTCCCCTATTTTTCTGACAATCTTTCAGTTATTGTTTTATTTCTTATTTTCTTTATAAAAAAAAATCGATGCTACCAGAATTTCTAGTTGCATTTCCCATTTTAAAAATAAAGACGAAAACGCAATTGTTTTCGATTGTCCACGTGTCATGATAACGGAGTATCAAATCTAAATAATGAGATTCGTGATTGGATAGGTCACAAACCCCAAGTCAAGTGGTAGTCATTAATTGTTTTGGTTGATCATGTTTGCTAGGTGTCAACCACAACCATAGCCAACCGTTTTCTACCCCACCCATCTTAAATAACTTGGGTTTCCCAAAATATTAAGCGTGTCTCCAGTGTTAGTCTCAGCTAGTTATTTAAATTCTAACGGTCGTTATTTCCATTCCGCGTAATGCACTACCGGAATTTTCATCCAGTTCGAATTAATGCAGGAAAATTGCCAGACTTGCAAGATTCCCATACAACCACGTAGATCGACTGGACTCTCCAAGGCAACTCAACTTCATCATTACAACAACATGTTGCCTATCATGACATGAAATCTTGTGAAATCATGAAGGATTATATGCATGGGATACTGAACCATGGCTTCATCTCAAATATTCAAAAGTGAAAGAAATGCCACCATTTCGAATTTCTAAAGAAAAACTAAGGAGACGTTGATTAAGGAGTTAAAGAACATATCCCATATTTCCAAGCAGCCTAACTCAAGATAGTTGCAACAGTTGTTGGGTGAGGATTCAAACACTTTGACACCTATTCTTCATAATCAGCAAACAGATATTCTATGGAACCAAAGTTTAGGAAAGGTGGAAAGCTCCAAAGAATTGAACCACAAGGAGCTAAGTTATTCGATGCTAATCTGAAGGTAAGAAGTTTCTTCATTCAGGCAGGCTGGTATCCACTCTGCATGAGGTTAGGAGACACACATCAAGGAGTAGCCCGTGAATTTGCTCAGACTTTCAATGGACAGGAAGCTATCATTTTTTATTTTTAGTTGTAGGTTTCAGATCTATCTATTGTAGAGGCTTTTAACCTTCCCCAAGAAGGAGAAAAGTGGTTCAAAGGACATCTTATCACAGGAGGAGATCTCAATGCTTTTATCGGAGATGAATAATGAGATACCAACTAGGTCAAAGGAATTCCCATAAGTTATCTAAAGAAAGAATGGGAAGAAACAATCAAGCTAGTTAAGATCTTCCTCACTTGTGAGAGAAGATATATAGTAGTTTTTATGTACCATATGAGGTCTCTTTTTCATTTTGCAGGTAATCTGCCTTATTTTATATTGAAGAGCCTAACCAAAATGGTAGCCAGGATTCAAACACATCAAGAATCATCAGAGTACAGCCTGTATCATCAAGCAATTATTAAGGTTATGGTTGAAGAAGAATTGAAAAAGAGGAACCACACTTGGGACCATTTCTTGTTTTACAAAGTAGGCCAACCTGCACTAAAACCCCAAGAAACTGATAAGCCTTCTTCAACACAGGTTTAGACAAAGAGGACAGCAACTGCATCAGCTGAGGGAAACTCCAAAAGAAAGACAAGAAGGGAAGGTGTGAGCAGAGGTGCCAAAAGCAGAAAAAAGAAGCCTTCAGCTACTAAAACTGAAAAGAAAAAGGAGCAAGGAGAAATCTCTTCTGCCAAGAAAGGTTCAAGCTCAAAAATGGTTCCTCCTGTTAGACCTTTTCCTAAGGTTTACATAAGAACTAGGAGAAGAAAAATTGTAGCTGAAGAGAAATCTAAAACGTAGGTGTTTTCTGAAATTCCGGAAGCACATGAACAGCAATAAGAAGACCAACTTCTTGATTCTAATGAGGAAATATTGAAGGAAGTAGGGTATAAAAGAACCAGTAAAAACAAGAAGGAAGAGCTAAAACTAGTTGTTGGAACTAGGAGGAGGCATACTAGGGAAAAGAACAAATACAGATTGAAATCAAAGGCCCTAAATAACCCTAGTTTGCTAACTAAAGTAATAGTTATAGACGAACAACCTACAAAGCTACAGACTGAAGATCCATCAATTGCAAAAATCAGAATATCCTTGAAGAAATAAAGAGGTAGAGCTCACATGGACCAACCATCAGAGTCTTCAAAAAGAAAAAATAATCAAAAAGAAGTAGAAAAGAGAGAGACCATCATCAAAATAAGACACAACAAAAATCACAAGGTCTAAATATGCTAGAATTAAAACCAACTTGGATAACCTTGAAGATGTTGCAGCTCACATAGGATGAAAGGGTATTTTGAAGCATTTTTGTTGAAATTTTGAAGTGGAAACATTATCTTACCAAAAGTTTCAAATTGTTTCCAATTTTTTCACCATTACATGTATTACCAGAATTTCCAGTAGAACCTGTCACAACAGAAATATACAGCTGTCATCAGCAAACCTCTAGGCCAATTTTGGAAGACAACAACTCATAACGATAGGGATAAGAAAGATGATGGATATGAGATAGCTATGAGGCTATTGAAGGTTATGTTTAATGAAGACATATGGTCATTCAATAGGCAAGACCATAAAGAGAAAATTCAGCAGCAAAAGGGGCAACTAGTTAGTTTTCAAGCAGCAAAGTGTCATTCTTCCCCTTCTTCTCATCTACACCTGTACTTTCTGTTGTAGTTCGATGGGAGATGATCTTAATGTCTAAAAGACACTCATGTAACAAGAATATAGTGGAACCACAAATTTAGGAGAGTTTGAGTTGGTGCCTCTCTCTCTATATATACCTTTTGTAAATATCATTTCAGGAGGGGATTTTGGTTCACCTGAAGACTCAACTTAATAAAATAGCTTTTTCTACACTTCATGCTGGAGTATTTTGTGATTCAAGTCATATCTAATGTGTGGTTTGTCTATCTCCTGTTTTCAACTTTCTGAATTATAAATTTGCAGTAGCTAGTATAGTATGAGTGATATTCATTAAGAGGATCTGATGATGACTTATCTACTGTCTATTTTTCTGTAAATTATAATATGTGTTTAAGTAGAACTTGCTAGTGAAGGTTTCACAAAGGATTTGTGAGATACTTTATACCTGTTTTTACTTCCTAATTGTTGTTTTCCTTGTCAAGCCTATTTTAATCTTTTAAATGATAAATTACAACAGCTAGTATAGTATGAGTGAGAATCATTAAGTGGATCTAATGATGAGTTATCTACTATCCAGTTTTCTGTAAATGATAATATCAGTTCAAGTAGAAATTGTTGGTGAAGGTTTCACAAAGGATTTGTGAAATACTTTATACCTTTTCTTACTTTCTATATGTTATTCTCCTTATCAAAAAACAGAGTTTACTATATGGCTTTATGTAATTGAAGTGACTGCCTTAAGATACTCAGTTTCTTAGGATAAGTATCAGTTACATGTTCTCTTTCCTCTGCTCCCCTATACTACTCACTTAACCATACAATTTATGCTCGCCACAGCTTGCCAAATGCATGAAAGTTAAAGAGGAACTCAATCATTTCAAAACTCCTTCAGAAGCCATCCCACCACTCAAAAAACCCTTTTAAATTTTGAAACGAGATCATGATGTTTAAGGATTTTTGTAGTTTAGGAGTAACTCCTTGTGCTAACACTTGTGTTCATCCATTCCAAACTCTTCACTTGTTGTGAACGAGGAACAACCCATTAAAGGAGTTGGCATTGGACAACCAACATGTGCTATCATTCATGAATAGTATGAGTGGGAGCTTGAGCATCAACACTTGGTGAAGGATGACTCCCTTCTATCCGAGCCCCCTCCGTTCTTTCCTAACCTCCTTGGTGAACCTTCCATCCATGATTTTGCATGTGTGTCTTCATCCACGAATGTACCCATTGTTGATCACTTGCAAGAATCACATGATGTTAGTCCATCATTCGACAATGGAGAGGATAAGTTACTTGTTGAAAATCCACTTGATCCTTCATCTATCTTTTCCGAAAACATAGAGGATGAGTTTGTTCACTTTTCATCTACCCCTCTGTTTGATTCATCTGATCATGAGGATGTCGAAGAATTCATTGATTTTTCTAATCATGGTGGTCGTGATCCATTTGCTTTCATTTTTTATCACTATCATTAATCTATCATAGTTGATCTTTCGAAGCCATCGATTTATGATGATCTACCTGATAAGGAAGTTGAGACACCCAAGACTGTCAAGGAACTTCAGCTCGAGCTGATGGTTATGTCAGGTCCTTGCTCTCTTGGGGTTAGTCTCACTTCCGATCATGAAATTGTTCAATCACCCAAGGCTCCTCATCACTCATCTCTATGCATTGTAGATCCATCTCACTCAAAGATCACACTTCCTCCACTCGAACTGCACGATCCCATTGCTCATGCATTGGAGGAGTCTTACACTGCAAGCACTCGTTCGCGACACAAGTTATCTTTGTTTCTTTCATTTGCTTGCATGTCACAGTCAAGAGTGTGCTTACGCTTCAAAATTGCAAGTAGTGTCACCCAACACCATGGTAAGTCCACAGACTACCCGTCATGCACATGCAATCACTTATGTCCCGTGGGCACTTTGAAACACAAAGTATGGTTGTCTTCATTGTTATATCTTTCTTGCTTGTTGTTTCACACAACCAGGTTGCTCGCAAACCAAGCCTTCACCAACATGGACCTACCAATGCGCCGGTGGCTGCATTGGAAGTATCACTTCATGTGATCAGGTCCATGCACCATTAGTGTAGGAGTAGGAGTAGTGTTTGCTTTCAGTTGTTTGCTTGCATGCTTGTTTTCTTACATGTTTCATTTTCTTGTTCCTTTTCTTGCTTGTTTGTTTACTTGATTCGATTTCACTTTCACTTCTGCTTTTGCTTTGCTTTGATCTTTGTTAGTTCGTTTGTTTCGTTCGTAGGTTAGTCTTGCATGGAACCATGTACGACCCTTGAAGCAAGCTAGGAAAAGTACAAGAGGGCTCGTACAACTATCACTACTTGGTTATACATCGTCTTGCCTCTGTATGATGAGCTTGTTACTTTTATTCCATGATACGTCGAAGGAAAATACGTACTATTCAAAGTGAAACTTGGTGAAAACACAACGCTTGCACACGAACTAGTGTCACCTTCTCTAGTTGGTTGTTTTTGGATTAATCCTTGTCAATCCAGTCAAGTAGAGTAAGGTGAGGGGGAAAACCTTAACAAGCACATCAGAGATACAATAAACTACTTCTCTGCTGGAACAACCTCCTCTGCTCTCAATAAGTCAAGATTCCTCTTCCGCCTCTTAAATGAATAAGTGTTATGCACAGTGAAAATCAAAATGAAAAAAATGAAAAGTCGAAAAATAAAAATGAAATGAATAAGGCAAAAGAAGAGAAAGGCTTCCTACGTAGGGAGGTGATGTAAGTAACTCGACTAGGGTACTAACCAGGCTCGCTGGCAGTGGAGCCATGCATGTGTTCTTGTGTGACTCCAACGGGGTACTGTCCAGGCCTGTTGGTAGTCGAGTAACACCAGAGATGAAGCTAAGACTCTGACAACTATACTGCTTGTGCACCTATATACCCCTCAACCCCAATCGAAACAACTGTGTTGCCTCGGCTTGGAATGTGTGTCAATCGACTAAGGGCTTGGAAGATGCTACATCTTATAATCAAGTTAGTGTGAAACCAAGATGAGCTGAGAACTGAAAAATAGTTCCAAAGATGTTAGACTTGTTTTACACGAACAAGGTCCATTCAGAGAGTTGGAGTTCTACCAGTGTGTCACCAAGTGTTGTAGCGGCTACAACACCCTCCAAAATTTTTCCTTAGCCTATTTTGGAGCCTCCCCCAACCTTTCACAGCACTTTTTCTTACTTCATCAAGTACTCACGCTTCAGTTTTTTTCATGCACAAGGGCAACCTGTCGAGCATAGTCAATCCATTCCCCTCACAGGTTGTTCACCTGGACTTGGTCTAGCTATAGGATGAGCAACTTCCCCTTGAAAATTGTGCATTTCTAGAGGGTAACTAGCCCTCCCTCCAAAAATTGCGCAATCCTCTCTAGCAGCTTGCTGGGCTCCAGGATTACGCAACCCTGCCAACCAACACTCCCAGCAGGATTTGCGCAAATTTCCCCAACAGGGTTGCTCAGCCTAGGATTTGTGCAAATCTAGGCAGAAGTGAGTTGCACTGCCCAGAAATTGCATAATCCACTTGGGCTATCAGCCCAGCTTCCAACTAGGAATGCACATTTTTCCCAAGTAGTTGAGCAATTGCATGCATAAACAGTTCAGTTGAATAGCTCCACCCGGGACCGAGGAAACATGACTTGCATGCATGCACAACTGGTTCTTCCTGGAATAACAAGAGACAACATGCAAAAGGCATCCCATGATTTAGGGAGCTATTCTAGTAGCCAGGAGTTACATGTAAAGTTGTTTTAGAAGTTTCCCTCCAAGTGTCGCTTTTTCCTAGATTTGTAGCATGCGCGTCATGAGACCAAACTTATTTATTCGATGCATTAGAGCTCATTCATCCACATCAATCTTCGATCTTTGACATCCCACAGCACATCTACGAAACTTTGATACATCCAGCTCAACTATTTGTTGTGTGTGGAGCATGATTGTTCAGAGGTCTTTGTTTCAGCCAGATGTATACCCCAGGAAGTTTTGTACACCCCTTCCACGTGGGGGGTGCAGGGGGGAATTTTCCCCCCCGCGAGAGTTCGGGGGGCCGATCCCGCCAGTGGTCCCCCGGCAGGGGCTTCGGGGGCAGCGCCCCTGAAGCTAAAAATAGATGTAAAATTGCCTTGTAAAAGTATAGTAATTT
>APFE030305104.1:0-32971 GCA_000404065.3 Pinus taeda | reverse complement strand
ATTACCAAATGTTTTAATAAAAATATTATAAAATAAATATCCCCATCATCTCACAAATTATTTATTATCCAAACTACAAACTTTTCAACATTATATACAACTTTGTTCTATGCATAGACTTGAATGTGCAATGCTTTAGCTACAACAAAATCATGCTAATTTCAAATATAACAAATATATATTGGAGTAAGATTGATTTTATATGGCATTTAAATTGCTTTATAAGTTTACTTTGAAGTTGTTCTTTGCCCGTATGAGTATGTCTTTTTATTTTTGTTATAGTAAAATATGAAATTTATATCTTAAAATAATATTTTAAGGAAACAACAAAATTTAAATAGTATATGTTTTACTTTTAATTGTTATTCGTCCCTGCTTATGGCAGAGCAGGGACATAGATGAGCGATTAATTTATTGTTTGCCTGCAAATTTTCATCTTATTTCACTCTTTAACCAAATTTTCATCTTATTTCACTCATTAACGAAAGTTTAAAATTGTTTATTTCTATTCACTAAATGTTTAATCAATGTTTTAAAATTTCTCTCTTATTGCAAACTTCATGTGCATCGATACTATTTTGGGGTGGACAAGTTATTTTATTCAAAGTTTCTTAAATTAGGATGGAACAAGTTTTTTTATCTAAAGTTTTCAAAATTGTGGTTGAGGCAAGCGTTTTTAACCAAAGTTTCACTATGACCCTCATTTACACCTACCTCATTGTTTACAGGTGCCACCATGCAGACCACCATTGTTTACACCTGCCAAACCACCATAGTTTCCACTTACCCATATCTAAGCTTCAAGCTCTATGAATTCTTAAGCCTTCCCTTCCCTAATTACATTTTTCTCATGCCTGGTTGCAGTTTGCCTATGCCCTCTGCCCTAGTTACATTTTTCTCATGCCTAGTTGCTTTTTTCTCATGCTCTCTAAGTGCTTGCAAGAGGGAACTGGTTCAAGAGGGCACTGGTTTCATTTTTTTCATGCCCTCTAGGTACTAACAAGAGGGCACTGAGGCTTTTGTGGAGGCTAAAGAGAAAATTCTTCGCATATCATCTAGAGAAACTTCTCTGTCATCGAGAGCACCTTCCATGCACACAGTGAAAGGTATGTTCAAATTTCAACAATTTAATGTATAGAACTAAAGTAAAAATAGAAAAAAAAAATAGAAAATATTTCTAGGTTTTATTTCATGTTTACACTTGTAAATCAAATGTAAATCAATTCAATAGGTGTATTCACTTTATTATTCCGTGGCGTTCTTCTCGCAAATTACATAACATATTACAGATTATATAACATCGTGCCCTCAATCATATGTACAAACGTTCAGGGAAAAAGAAAATTGTTATTTAAAATTGTAGGAAGAAAAAATTGCCAAATAAGGTTTAGGTTTTCGTTTTGATGCTTTCACAATTGAACAAGAAGGCAAATGATGACCTCAATTATAGGCACAAACGTTCAGGAAGGAATAAGAATTTTACCACAGACATTCAGGAAGGAATAAGAATTTTACCTATGTCATGAGCTGTAAGCATTTGGAAATTTTGGTTGTTCATCCTCCATCGTTATAATTTGTAGAGTTGTATTGTTCCATCATCGTTATAGTCACGTCGCCTCATCATTCTGAATTCTTAGTATAAACACATATTTGCAACTTGCACCATAAACCCATACATGATCCAATAAAAGAGTTGACACTCAATGTTTAGTAGATTCAAATACTGCTCGATAAAACAGAGCTCGCTCGAACCTTGAGACTCGCAATTGATACTGATCTAATTTACTCAAATAAAAAGTCTCCAACACCTAAGGTTGCTTGGGGATATGAGCTCTTCTCTGAATGAGTCACAAATGGACATTTACTAGATTAGCACCACCACAGTTACTGAAGGGTGGATTATCTGACAACCTCATTCCTTATTTTTTATTGCCTCTATTTATTTCTCGTACTAATTGGTCACTATCCCAAAAATGCTAAAATTCCCAGAAGCACAAAAGTAAGCCTGCTGAGTTAATTCTTATACTAGCCAGCGAGGGTGATTATTCATGCGACCAGCTTGATTTCTCTCGGCTCGTACTATGATGCTCACTACTCCGAAGATACAAGTTACTATGGGATGGCATGGATTTTAGTGAGATTAAAGACAACTAATCGAATGAAGCTTCGAGATAAAGATTGTAATTTTAAGGATTACAATAGTTATATTGTTAATTTTCTTCAACGCCCAAGCCATTTGGGCTAATTAATGGCAGAGCACGCATTCTTTATGCTTAAATCTCCATGGGTGAAAAACAACCTAAGCAACTCAAAAAATACATAATAAAACCAAATCAATATGTCGTTTGATTCCATCGTGGGAATTGAAGCTGACTGCCACACAAATCTGAGCTTTGATCCCCACTTGAGGATGCCACCAATATATTTTTCCATTGAAGCTCACTACCATGTACAAATCTGATGCCCACTTCAGCATGCCACCAGTAGATTTGGCCAGAACAATTTGTAGAATAATTTGTAAAATTACATGGAAAACAGAAACTATGGAATGGAGATGCCAACACATGTGAGAGCTACCACATAAATGTTGTTTACATTTGTCTTTTTTTAATTATATTATAATACATGTGTTAGACATTGTCTTGGATTCCGCACGAGTCAATTGATAGGCCAAGCGGCTTTTTTTCTTTTTATTCATTCTTTCAGAAATGTCATTTACATTTGTATTTTTTTAATTATATTTTAATACATGTGTTAGACACCATCTTAGATTCTTCACGAGTTAATTGGTGGGCCGAGTAGTTTTTTCCTTTTTATTCATTCTTTAAAACAATTTCTTAGAATTCTACACTTAATAACACATTTGCCTGCTTTGATAAATCTATGTGCAAATTACTAGTTTTTCTCATTCTTTGTGTAGATAAAGGGAGTTGAAGCAACCCATTCCCTGTAGCACGTCAACGAGAACCCACAACGATAGGTACATATTGAGAAGAAACACATATTGCACCAATACCAACACCAATACCATGGTAAAAGAAAGTGGTTATACCCATTATAAATTGGGTTATTTATGCTGGTTATATTAGTAGAGATTCATAACTTAGTGAGATAGATTATGATGTTAGATATCAATGCTTTTCCCTATTCTATTTATGTCATTTGAACTATTATTGTGCCTTTCGAGTTCTCCTCAGTTCACTCGGTGTGTGCCCTGTCATCTTCTATTAGATATTACATTTGGATACAATTCGGGTTGGTCAATCATTGAACCCGCTCAAAACCCATTTCCCGTCAATGAAACCTCGATTTTGGAACCTTTCTGGGTCATAGGAGCCACCCGTTGTAACAATAGAGAGAAATATATATGCTATGTTCCTGTGGGGGTTATAGTAGTATAAACAAATGCCACAAGGACTCCATATAGATATGCAAGAATTCTTATCACACTTTGGATGCTATTTTCACTATGCTTTCTTATGTTGCAACATTTTTGGTATTTAAATTCGCAGGTTTCTCTCAACACCTCTTTATACTTCTGTTCTGTCTCCTTTCATAAAAGAAAAGGAAAGAGTTCGAAAAATATATCATCGATCAATTTCATCCTTACCTGGGGACTTTGTAACTGTTGTTCTTCTCTGTGCATCTATTTGTTGTAGACACCACACAGTTTTTTCTTTGCAGGTTTGTCTCTCTGGTCAAAGATATGGTTGGTAAAATAACAGTTGTGTGACGCCTTTGTAATTAAAAAAAATTATGGCCTTGTCAGGGCTCACCAGTTGTTGTTTGACCAACATGCCAATAGCAGCTGGTCATTATGTTGTTGCGTTGTGACATTGGAAAATATCAAACTTCATATAAGGAAATTTAACATTTATTTACTTAAATAAACGTCAAAACAAATCTATGTACCAGTAGGGACTCCCAGCTCCATGCAATAGTCGTTGAAAGATAATCTTTTTATTTATTTGTTATTGAATGAAACATTTTGATATAATTTGTGTAAGGTTTGAATCCATATTGGAGATGTGATTTTTATTTTCAACTCTTTTCATGAGATATGAACGGATGTCATTGGCCATATACTGAAATCTGGAAAGTAGTAAAGTATATACACTTTGGAATATTAGTCAAATAATTAAGCAAGAGAAAATTCCTTACCTCACGAACAAGAAGAAGATCTGGTACAGCAATTTAATATCTGTTTTGACTCGAAATTAATGATAAAAAATAATTAGAATATGAATAACATAAATTATCTCAAATTTGAGGCCCACTCGTCGAACAATAAAATTGTTGCAAATACTTTAACCTCCACTTCATTATTCTTCCAGTCTAGATCGTGGATATGAGGGACTTTAACTTCCCCTACTTATTTTTCCTTGAAATTATGTACCAAAAATATAACTAGGGATTGAAAGTCGGTCACAATTATAACACCTCATACGGCTATCAGAAGATGATGCCAGGATATATGGCTATCAGATGATGATGCCAGAATAGGCTACATGAGCTGTCCAACGTCATAATTTACAGGACAACTATCAAGGCTGTCGGTGTCGAGATTCTAAGACCAATTGAGAAAGGTGATCAAGGGAGTGTGTAATGTATGAATGCTTACTTTGATGGTGGGGCAGAGTTAAGAATTATCTTCAAAAGTTATTATTATTTTTTCTGTGTGTTGTTGAAATTTTTAGGTTACAATTGAGAATTTTGAGTGTTATAAAGCTCTTCGAAGATTCCAAGCCAATTATTATTTCATTTCTGGGTAGTAATGGAGCTAAATATGATAGTAAACATATTTTTTTGACCTTTTTCTCTCGAATGCGTATCTGCATCGAATGGAGGGTTCTCATTCCCGATTGTGGGATGAACAAGTGGAGCAGACTGCGATTGAAGTTTGGTTGCAAGGGCACTCACTAGAAGTTTGAGAAAGTCGCTGGTAAAGGAGTTGTGAGGAGAAGCAGAGTGAGATTGAGATAGTCATTGGTTGAGGGAGCTAGATGAAGCTGTTTGCTGTTAAGAAAATAGAGTTGAGGATTTTGAAGGAGTTGTGAGGAGAAATTTGCTTGCCTACTGGTAAGAGGGCGAAGCTTGTGTTCGGTTGAGAAAATGCAGTTTGTGTTTTTGCTGGTATCAAACTTTGTGGAATATATTTCCTTTGAAGATCGTTGTATATGGTTGTAACAAAAAAATTACAGTATATTTTTTTGAGAAAATGATAGCCTACGATCTATTTATGCATTCTCTGATTTCTCGTAGAAAATGAGAACATTTCTGAGAAGTTGGTTCTAGTTATAGACATTTTTTTTGGGTAGAAAATGAGAACATTTATGAGAGGTTGGTTCTAGTTATAAACTTTTTTTTAGTAGAAAATGAAAACATTTATGAGAAGTTGGTTCTAGTTATAAACATATTTTTTTGGGGAATAATTCTCTAAGGCCATGTTGGAAGGAAAGATACATTATTGAAGTAACGTTATAATTTTGGACTAATTCTCTAAGGCTGTTTTGGAAGGAAAGATTCATTATTGAAATAACTTGCTATACAATGTTTTGTTTTTTTTGTGATTTTGGAATAAAGTAATATATATGAATTAAAAAATAAAAATAAAAAATTGTGTTTGATAAGGAGTAAGTAGAAAAAAAAGGTGTTATTATTTGTGATTGACTAAGGACATTAATTATCGAAGTTGTGAAAAAATTGTATCTTGGTGGATGGTACTTGGTGAAAATAAGTAACATGGCTAATGTATTGGCGAGATCTTATTTATTTGACTCTAACATGCTAGATGGTGAAAACTATGCAAATTGGAAATTTAAGTTGCAGACTTTAATGGAAGGCTACAATATATGGACGTTTGTGTCTGGAGCTTAAGTCAAGACAGTGTCCCCTCAAGCCACAAATGTTGCAATTCAAGATTGGGAGTGACGAGAAAACAAAGCGAAGGTGATTTTGCGGATGTCCATTAAGGACAATATTTTTCCACACATTAGAGAGCGCAAAATATCCAAGAGACATGGAACAATCTCAAAAATTTGTATGAGGCGAAGACTACAAATCAAATATTTTATTTAAAGAGTAAGCTTCTTTCAGTTAAGACGAAAGAAAATGAAAGTTTCAGTAATTTTATTTCTAGAATTAAAGATCTAAAGGATAAATTAGGTGACATTGGTGAAACAATATCTAGTACAAAATTGGTTACTGTAACATTAAATGGAATGCTTGATGAATATAAAATGTTTATCATTGGTCTTTCAGCTAGAGTGAAGGCTCCTACTTTTGATGAGTTGACAGGTATACTTATGCAGGAAGAAAAGCAAAGAAAAAATCTTAAATAGAAATCTCCCAATTTAGATTTAGCATTGATGGCTAAAGGGAAGCAGTCATTCAAAGGCAAACAGTGGGAGAAAAAGAAAGGCAAAAATCCACAGGTAAAATCATTTCTAGGTACACATTTACCAAGGAAAAATGCCAAATCCAGTAGAGATGATGTGTGTTATTATTATGGAAAACCTGGTCATTTTGCTAAGAATGGCATGAAAATAAGGTCTGACAAATTTAAACAAAGAATGTATTTATGAAATTATGTTGATAGAGATGATGCAATTAGTCATGACTTTAGCAATCTTAAATTGTTTATGTCTAATGTTTATTTATCAACAAAAATTGATGATGATAATGCTTGGTTTATAGGTTTTGGTGCATTAATCCATATGTCATGCAAAAGAGATTAGTTTTATACTTATCATGAGGTTAATAATGGTGCACACATATATTTAGTAGATAATAAATCACATGAAATTAAGGGATATAGTGATATAAGTGTTATGATGCCTAATGGACAAGAAAAACAAATTCAAAAGGTGGTGTATGTTCGAGGATTAAAGAAGAACTTAATTTCGGTCTCTACTATTATAGATGAACATTTAAAAGTTGAATTTGCGAAATCACATTGTTTGGTAAAGGATGTGTAGGACACTACAAGGTTGTTGCAAAAGGAATGAGAGATGGAGGATTATACAAGTTGGATGTAATGAAGAATGGGCATCAAGCTTTGGCATCAACAGGGATATCAAATATAGAGCTTTGGCATAAAAGGTATGGGCACTTAAATCATAATGACTTAATGTTACTACAAAAGAAATTGATGGTAGGAGCCCTTCCAAATATTAAGGGTGAACAATTTGAATGTGAAGGTTGTGCACTAGGAAAACAACATAGGGAAGAATTTCATGTGGATGAAAATAGAAGAAAACGTGAAATTCTTGAACTAGTGGATACTCATGTATGTGGTCCAATGCAAACTAAGTCACTTGGTGTAGCATATTACTTTCTTATATTTATTGATGATAGCATTGGATACACCTGGGTGTACTTTATAAGAAACAAAAGTGACGTGCTTGAATACTTTAAAGAATTCAAGAATATGGTTGAAAAGAAAATAGTAAAGAACGTTAAAATTCTTTGATCAAATAAAGGTGTTGACGACACTTCAGGAGCTTTTTTTAAATATAGCAAAGAAAATGGAATTATGCAACAATTTATAGTACCACATACACCTCAACAAAACAGAGTAGCTGAGAGAAAGAATAGAACATTAGTTGAATGTGCTCATAGCATGTTATTAAAGGAATTTCTAGTAGTTTTTGTGATGAAGCCATTAACACAGCAATATATCTCAAAAAATAGAAGCCCTACAAAATATTATGAGCACAAAACACCGTTTGAAGAATTTTATGGTTTGAAACCTAAAGTTAGTCATTTAAGGATATTTGGATCCAAGGCCTCTGCTCATATTCCAAAAGAGGATAGGAGAAAATTAGATGCTAAAGCTATCAAATGCATTTTTATTGGATATTGTACTGATAAAAAAGCATATAAAATGTATGATCCAAGTACTCACAAGGTCTTTGCAAGTAGAGATGTTATATTTCATGAGCATGCAAATAAAAAAATAAAATAAGATCAACATAATGTATGGAAACCTCCTTATTACAACTTTAAGGAAGAAGAAATTGTGCAATCAACTCAAGCTCAAGAAAACATGGACATTCTAGAAGACATGTCAAGGAGTCAAAGTCCACAAAGAAGTGATGAAGGCACTCCACAGAGAAGAAGAAGAGGAGAAGATACTGCACAATATAATGAACCTCTAAGAAGTTCAACATGACAGATTCCAACCCCTATCAGGTATAAAAATTATGCTTTAATGTCTCAAGTAATGATTTCTTTTGAGCCTTTAAATTATGAACAATCTAAAAAATAATAAAGAATGGATGGAAGCTATGAAACAAGAATATGGCTCTATAATGAAAAATGAAACTTGAGAATTAACAAAATTATTTGAAAATAAAGTTCCTATAGGATCAAAATGGTTGTACAATACAAAATTTAATGCAAATGGTAGCATAGACAAGTATAAGACAAGATTGGTTGGGAGAGATTATTCACGAAACGAAGGTATAGATTATGAAGATACCTTTGCTCCAGTTGCAAAAATGAATACATTCAGAATAATGATAGCATTTGCAACTAAATATGATTGGAAGTTACATCAATTAGATGTGAATTCAACTTTTCTAAATGGTGGCTTAAAACAGGAGATTTATATTGTTCAACTAGAAGGATTTGTAAGGAAGTGATTGGGAGATTCACAGACCTTATATGGACTAAAATAGGTACCTAGATCTTGGCATGAGAAAATCGATAAATTCTTCTTTCAGCAAGGATTTAACAAAAGCAAAAATGGTTCCAATTTGTAAATCGGGACAGATAGAAATGGAGATATAGTATTACTCTCTATGATCTAATAATAATAGGGAGTACTGGTAAATTTATTAAAGATATAAAAAGGAAGTTATCACAGGAATTTGAGATGAAAGACCTTGGTCAAATGCACTATTTTCTAGGTCTTGAAGTATGGAGAGATGATGGAAGAACTTTAATCACACAAAGAAAATATACAAATGAAGTGCTAAAGAGATTTCATATAAATGGATGTAAAGCAGTGAATACTCCATTGGAACAAAATATCAAATTGAGAAGTGATGATGGAACAAAAGAGATGAATGGAACATTGTATTGACAATTAGTGGGAAGTCTGAATTATCTCACTACCACTAGACCATACATTGCTTATGCAGTAAGTATACTTATTCAATTCATGGCTAAGCCTCATGAAACCCATTGGACAACTGCAAAAAGGGTCCTTCAATATTTAAAGGGAACTACCAATTTTGGTATGAATATACTAATTATTGTAATGTTGAATTGACAAGTCATTCTGATTTTGATTGGGTTGTAAGAGAAAAAGTACAATCAAAGGAAATTGAATTAATATATTGTAATACAAATGAGAATGTAGTTGACATATTCACCAAGCCTCTTTGGAAGGCCAAATTTGACTTTTGTAGAAGTAAGTTATGTGTTTTAGAAAATCGTTATTATGTTGTAAACCTAGTTGAGACTTAGACCAACAAGCATGTCAACTAAGAGTATGTTTGTGTCTTATGTATTGTGTTAGAGGATATTTTGTGTGTTGGAATTAAGGGGGAGTGTTGGATAAAGATTAATTCCAACCACCAACCTTCTGCATTAACTATGTTAGGTAGGGTGTCTTCTCGACAGTTCAAAAATTTGTCTTACAGATTCTGGCACTACTACACCAAGGGCACTTTTGAGACATCTTTTTAAGACAAAAGAAATCTTTTGTCTCAAAAACTCATTTTTTATTTTAGTTATTTTACATTAAAAATTAATATCAATTGATTTGTCTTAAATATAGACTTTAAGACAAAAATAGGTTGAGACAAAAATATTTTAAGACAAAAATTTATATTTAAGACAAAAATAGTTTAAGACAAAAATATTTTAAGACAAAAGTAGTTTGAGACAAAAATATTTTAAGACAAAACTTTATATTTAAGACAAAAATAATTTAAGATGAAAATATTTTGAGACAAAACTGTAGGTTTTAACCCCATACAGAAATTACCTGCATACAAATTCTAAATCACAGAAAAATAAACAATGCGAGAGCATAACACATAAAAACACATATGCACAGAGATTTTCCCCTGGATCCCAAAACGCGGGACTACCAGCTTGATTTTCATTATTTTTCTTTCAATGTTACAATACATATTTATACATGCCGAAGCATCCAATACCATGGACCGAAAAACCATCGCGTCCAAAACCATGGACCGAAAACCATCGCGTCCAAAAAACATGTACAAAAATCATGCACAAAACCATAGGTGGGTCACCCAACCTAACATAGGGTCCAAAACCAAAATTTTCTGGGGCGCTTCCCTAGACCCCATAAAGTGGCATTACGGGTACCCCTCAAACCCCCTATTAACTATGTGGAAAGAATATAACACAACCCAACAAAAACTTTATATTTAAGACAAAAGTAGTTTAGGATAAAAATTTTAAGACAAAAATAGTTTAAGACAAAATTATTTTAAGACAAAAACAATTTAAGACAATTATTTTAAGACAAAACTTTATATTTAAGACAAAAGCATTTTGAGACAAAAATATTTTAAGACAAAACTTTATATTTAATACAATAACCACTTTAGATCAAACCTATGTTTAATACGATATTTCACTTTGAATGAAAATGGAGGGCAGCGCTGAGTTTCAGGGTGATATGCACGCACGTTCTGAACTAGAGCTCCCTCACCCCTACTTCCTCAGCCCCTGCGGCCCTTCGTAGGCCCCCTGCCTGGTAGCCCCTGCTGTTGGGCTCTCAATCCTTCTCAATATCCCACAATCGGGCTCTACCTCCCTCCTCCAGCCAGTGCTGCTGCTAGCACAGCGTTCATGTCTGGGTTTTACGATCGCAGAGGAGCATAGCCGCCACCATGAGTGCGCCTGGGCGTGGGGAGCCTTCTCCCACCCCATAAATCTCTTCAAAAGAAGCATTCAGAATATTTCTCTCGCAAAAAAGGAAGAAACGTTTGATTCCAGAAGTCCCGAAATTCATCAAAAAACTGGAGGAAATTCCTGAGATCGCCCTGCCAGAAGACCAACTGATAAAAATCGCCCTAGCGCGGCTGACAGAGGGTTGGTAGGACAATTTATGGGACGCTGGCCCTCTACAAAAACAACAAATGACTGGATCCAATGCAACTAGAGGCCCCAGCTGGAAAATAATGTGATATGCTATGTTATCGGAAGAGGGTATTTCATTTTCTAGTTCACCTCCAAAGAAGATCAAGATTTGTCTTTTAGAAACGGTCCGTATTTTATGGGAAATAAGGGTTTGTATCTTAATAAGTGGACCCCCAACTCTAATCCCTCAATCAATACCCCTAAAATGGTCCCAGTCTAGGTCCGACTTCCCAATCTTCTGATCCATTACTGGAGCTATCACACCTTGCAGAATATTGGAAATGGCCTAGGCTGTTTCATTGACAAAGCAGATAACAAGAGCCAATATACCTGCGTAAGAATTTGTGTGGAAGTCGATCTGGAAGCTGGACTGCCCGAAGCGGTAAAACTTACAGTCAGAGAATGGCATCACTATAAAAAATTAGATTACGATCAACTGCCTTTCAAATGCAGAACCTGTCACGAACATGGACACTTCCAACGAAATTTCCCAAAAGCTCCAACCAGGGAAAAAGTGGACGAAGAAGGATGGAAAGAAATCAAAAAGGGCAAGGCAGTCCCAAAACCAATTGACAAGAAAAGTTTAGGGCCATTGGTGAAGCCCCAGCATAAACCAAAAGCCAAAGAAGTTCCAAAAGAGGTTTCTTCCTCTGGGGTAAAGACAGATGCCATTGGAACCCAAGAGGAACCAGAAGACCCATCAAAGAAAGTGAAAGAAGTAGAGGCAAAGTCAACTATTCCTCCATCAGAGGATGAACAAGGGGAAAAAGAAGAAAACGAGGAGCGCATCAGTCTGGGCTCCGATTCTGAGGGAGATTCAGAAGATGGAGTCTCAGATTCAGATAGCTCGCAAGTCACTCCTATCAAGTTGGCGAGGGGTTGAAATTCCAAGAAGAAATAGAGAGAGAAACAAACTTATCTGGATGTTCTCCAAGGCTCTCATAAAACTCTCAAAGGAATGATGAATACCAGATCTAGGTGCAAGCATGGTCAGGCTCCAAAAGGAGCCACAACCTTCCAAGCCAGTGAATAATGAAATACATCTCCTGGAATTGTAGAGGGTTAGGCAGCAGGTTGAAAGAAGAACCTCTGAAAGACATTGTAAGGATGTACTCGTTTTAAATCCTTCTCGTCTATGATACAAAACTGGAGGACCTTCTACTCCTGCAAGCAAGCAAAGCATTTTGGCATAAAGGCCAAGGGAGAGCAGTCAGCGTTAGAGGTGCCTCTGGAGGAATTGCCTCATTTTGGGACAGCTCCAAATATGATCTAATTCACGAAGAATGTTGCCCCCATTGGCTACTCACTAAGATCCTCCATAAAGAATCTGGCCACCAAGTAAGTATGTTCAATCTTTATGCTCCGGTCTTACCATATGAGAAAAAAATTTCTTAGGACTCGCTCCAATCCTATCTTTTCTTGCACAACCCATAAAATATTATTATTGCAGGTGATCTGAATGCTACGCTAGATGCAGAAGAGAAAAAGGGGGGCTCGCTGGTCAGGGACCCAGCTAGAGAATGGGTTGAAGACCTCATTTTAGATTAGGAATTGGAGGATATCAGGCCCATATCTGGGAAATTCACCTGGTCAAACAAAAGGTTATGCCTCAGCCACATTGCTGCTTGTCTGGATAGATTTCTAGTCCAATCCTCCTTCTTGACTTATGGTCTAATGGCCACCTCTAAAATTCTGTCGAACTACACCTCTGACCATAAACCCATTCTGCTTGAGCTCTCCTTGGATAGAAATATTGGCCCCATTCCCTTTAGATTCAGTTCTCTATGGATTCATCAAAAGGGATTCCCGGAGGTGGTCTCTGAGGCCTCAAACCAGCAAGTTCATGAAGGATCCCCTTTCTTTATTTGGGAACAAAAAATGAGGAGACTTAAAAGGGAGCTCAAGGAGTGGGCTAAAAGGTTGAAAACGCCCACCGCCAAAAGAAAGGAGATGCATGACAGTTTAGCAGGCAATCAATTAACAATGGAGAATTCTGATGTAACTCAAATCCTTCTTCAAAAAGAAGTAGAGCTGCAAAAAGATCTCCATAGATCAAGTAGGGATGAAGAAGAGTTCGGGAGACAGAAGTCCAGAAATCTTTGGTTACAGGCCGGAGACAAAAATACAAGCTACTTCCATAAGCAAGTTGAAGCACACAAGCACTTCAAAGTAGTAAACGAAATTCACTATCAAAAAACTGTGGTTAAATATTCTGAAGGCATAAAGCGAGCAGCCCACTCCTTGTTCAAATATCTTTACTCTGCCCCGGAAGACCCTCCTATCAATTCTCAAGCCTATTCGATTGATCTTATTCCTCACTGTGTTCAAGATTCTGACAATATTATGCTGATTGCTCCGATCAGTATGAATGAGATTAAAGAAGCTTTGGATTGCATGGATCTGGATAAAGCCCCAGACCCTGATGGGTTCACTACAAGGTTCTACCTAACTTGCTGGCCTAAAATTAAAAAATACCTTCTGATAATGATCCGTAAATCTCATACCTACACCAAGATTGGAGGCAGTACCAACTCAGCCTTCCTTACCTTGATTTCGAAAAACAAAGGCGCCACCGATTTCAGCAAATTCAGGCCCATCTCTTTGTGTAATACAAGTTATAAGCTGATTACAAAAATAATAGCCAACTGTATTAAGAAAATTCTACCAGTCATCATCCCTGAAACCAAGGAGGATTCATAAAAGGGAGAAAGATTCTTGACAATATTGTGCTGGTGCAAGAAGCAATTCATTCAAGCTGTCATCGAAAAGAGAAAGGCATGGTGATTAAGCTACATTTGACAAATGCCTTTGACAGGGTGAGACATGATTTCCTATTTTCTATAATGGAGAAATTTGGCTTCTCAAAAGTTCTCATAACTTGGGTGAAAGCCTGCATTTCCTCCCCTTGGATAGCGGCTCTAGTTAATGGTCGTTCAACAGAATTTTGCCAGGCCTTGAGGGGGCTAAGACAAGGTTGCCCTTTCTCCCCTCTTCTTTACGCCATTCAAGCTTCGGTGCTCATCTTCCAGCTAGACTACTGTCAACAGATCCAAACTCTGCCAAGCCTGAGAATGGCTCATAATGTTAAAGACATAAATCATGCCCAGTTTGCTCATGATACATTATTGTTGGGAGGATCTAGCATAAATTCTGCTAGAACCTTCAAGAAGGAGCTGGACATTTATAGGGAGATTTTGGGCAACAAGATTAACTATCTAAAAACCATGATCTATGGCTGGAATTGCTCGATCAAAGATTTGACAGACATAGCAAGGCTATTAGAAATGGAAAGAACCCTGACCTGGGAATCATTTAAGTATCTTGGGATCCCAATCTTCAAATCAAATCCTAAGGTAGCTCACTGGATGCCCCTGCTAGACAAGCTAAAACTCAGAATACAAGCTTGGGGAGCCTCATGGTTGAATAATGTTGGGAAGGTAATCCTTATGAAATCTGTTCTCATAAATCTCCCAGTTTATCAGAACTCCATTCTACTAGCCCCTAAAACCTTTATTAGTAAAGTGGATGGTCTCCTGAGAAGATTTCTGTGGGAGGGAGGGAAAAATAATGAAAGAAGGCTCTATTTAATTAATTGGGACACTATTAAGAAGCCATTATTGGAAGGAGGTCTCCAAATGCGGGATCTAGCAACCCAAAATCTTGCTCTGGGCTATAAGCTCCTTTGGAACATTGTTTCTGGGAATCCTAGTTGGAGCAAGAGAGTTCTGTGGAAAAAATATTTTCATGGACAATGTTTGAGGTGCTTGGACTAGCCTCCTACAATTTCCAAAGGATCACGAGTTTTCAAACTCTGTCTCACAGCTTTGAAACTTTTCAGTCATAAGCTTTATTGGATCCTAGGTAATGGGAAAAAAATAAAAATTTGGGAAGATTCGATTCTTGGAGATCAGCCCTTGAATCAGATGGCAGAACTGGAAAATATCAGAGCTTGGTTCAGACCAGCAATCTGGAAACCCTTTGGGACATCTCCAATTAGACAAATGATGTAGAAAGTCTATGGGATGGTTGGAATTTGGGGGAGGTCCCTCATTGGCTGGATGGTGAAGCCAATTTATTGTTGGATTTGCTCCAAGGAAAATCTCCCTTAAAGGCCTCTTCTAAGGACAAAAGAGGGTGGGGTTCTCTTTCAGGCTCTTACTCAGCAACACAAGGTTACAAAAGTATGATGGTTGTCCCTAACGCCCCCCAGAGTCAACTCAATGGAAATTTATTTGGTCTTTTCCTGCTCTCCCCAAAAATGACTTCTTTTGTTGGACTCTGGCGCATAAAAGTATCCTCACTAGAGATAACCTGAGGAAGTGTGGAATGGAAGGTCCCTCTAGGTGCCCTCTTTGTGCATCAGATGAAGAAATGGCTAACCACTTGTTCTTATTGTGCCCCTTTGCTCAAGAAGTTTGGAAGGGTGTCCTAATGTTAGGACCTGACAAAATAGAGCTTCCAGGAAATATTCAGGACCTGCTAAGAAACTGGGCCAAGTTATCCCCATTTTGTCTCTCCAAAAAAAGCCTTCTCAAGACTGGCTGGATGTGGATCCCCAAATTCACATGCTGGAAACTATGGTTGGAGAGGAACAACAAAATATTTAGGGAGGAGAGTTGTAACCCGGTCAGAATTATCACTAAGATCAAAGCTCTGTTGGGGGAGGCCTTAGAAACCAAACCCACCATAAGAAATGGCATGATTTTGGATAGTGAGGAAGATCAATGGTTAAAATAGCTTGTTCCAAATAATCACAATAGATCCATTCCTCCTAGTAAAGCCCCTTCTCATTGGGAAATTCGTCTAAAAGAACAATAATTCATCAAATGGAGATCTGCTTTGGATGATCATTGCTTATTCTTCGATGGGGCCTCTAAAGGTAACCCAGGAAAGGAGGGTGGTGGGGGTGTTATCTTAAGCCCAAGTGGCTCAACTGAGTTGTGCTTTGCTTGGGGTTTAGGGCATGAAACAAACAACAGAGTAGAGGCTCTTTCTCTGTGGCAGGGTCTAAATCTGGCTATCAAGAGGAATCTCCTCTCCATCTCAGTCTTTGGAGACTCCAGACTAATTATATTGGCTATGAACTCTCAAAAGATCCCTTCTCAGGTGTAGTTAGCCCCCATCCTCAAAAAAATCAGACTACTATTGCCCAAGTTCCACAAAATCTCCTTTTATCATGTTCTGAGGAAGTTAAACTCATAGGCGGACTTGGAAACCAACCTAGGGTCTCTCAGGAGCAGGAGATCTCTGTTAGTAAATGATGTTGAATCAGACTGCAGCATTCCTTAATTTTGGAGTTATCTGGGCCTCTGTTCCTTTGAGCATTTTTCTAATTCAGATTCTCCAGACTTTGGGACTGAACCATTTTGAGCTGGCTACTGTTAGGAAACGTGGACTCATCCACAAGGGAAAATTCAGAACGCAACCGTGGCATTTTTGATCTCTATTTGTTGTTGGAAATCATTGCTGCATCGGGGTAGGTGCTGGGGAGTTCATGAGGGCCTCTTCAAGGCCAATTTACCGCTCTTGGCATTCTTGAACACTATATAACACTCTGCCAGACATTTCAAAAAGAAAACGCAGTGATTCTTGGGATGATCCGGCACTTCGGTGCGTTGGATCTCCTCTCTGCAAGCTAGGAAGCAGAGCTACATCACGGAAAGCAAAAGCAGTAGAATTTCAAAGCACCATTCTGAAACCAAATCAAGTTCTTTTTCAAGCCTCTATCTGCATTCATAGTGTAACTCATTTAGCGGACTATTCAAAATCAAAATTGTCTTTCCCCACCGACTGAAACAAGGAAATACAGGGTTTCAGTGTTAAAGTCCTTGGCAGCCGATCTGCCGAATTTTAAATAAAACTAACCATTTATGTCAAGAAAAAAGAAAATGGAGAGCAGAGTGCTTATGGTTTGACGCTGCTCTACAACTAGAAGACCTTCACAGACTCCGTCGTTCTGCCATTAACCTTCAGCCATAAGGCAGCTACAACACAATAAGGAATAGCTATCGCGCAATAGAATCCCCTCAGGGGGAGGACATGATGCCTCCCCCCGTTGATATGGAAAACGTCCTGTGACAGACTGAAAATGTCAGGATGGACCATCCAGAAGATACAGTAGCACAGAATGAAAATACGCCAACGAATAACAACACAAATGAAGAACCACGAGTGACGTCAAACACTTGTAAGCCGGTAGCAGTTGACAGACCCAAAATCAAGCTCCCAAGTCAGTGCATCAACACTCAGATCCAGTTTATGAGGGATCATGCTTTGATAGGAAAGTTCATAGACCTTTGGCCAATGGACAAAGCTTTGCACGACTGGATCGCAGCCAATGGAATCCAAAAGGGCATATAACACTACTGTTAGGGCCTAAGGGCTTCTTTACTACCATTTTCAATTGTCTGAAGGACCGAAACAGGATATTGGATGGAGGACCATATTTCTTCAACGCAACAGGGCTATACCTAAGAGGATGGATCAAATGCTTTAACCCAGACAAAGAAGATCTGAGCTGGGCCCCGGGGTGGTTGCGCCTTTATTCTCTCCCTCTGGAGTATTGGGATGAAGACTCTTTGTGAGACATTGGGAATGGTTTAGGCGAATTCATCAAAGTGGCAGAGGAGACAAAGTTGAAGTGATACACCTCCTATGCGTGGAGCTATTTATACATGCACCTCAGCAAAGCTCTCCCGGACACGGTAAGCCTCTACCATGATGATTATGAATGGTTACAAACAATAGATTACGAGCATGTACCATTCCGTTGTAAAAAATGCCATGCCCTGGGCCATTTATTTCGAGACTGTCCCTCCAATATGAAATCCACAACCACCCCTTCAGTGGACAAATCTGACCCAGATGGGTTCACAAAAGTTCCCAATCGCAAAAAGACCCATAAAAAGCCCTCCACCTCAGTCAAAAAATCTGTCACCAGCACCTCCTTGCCTTCAACAAGCAACAACTGTGAAATCCTGCTCCAGCCGAAGGTTCATATTTTAGATAATTAGAAACAACCTGAAGCCATTCCTAAGACTTCCACCCATTCTGCTCCATCAAGCTCAAAGAAATCCCTCACGTCTAAACAACCCACGGATGCCAAAACGCCCTCTCCCAGTAACATGCAGAAAAGGACTGCTCAAGGTATGGAGGTAGATAGCACTTAGATGCAGCTCACAATTGTAGATGATATAGAGGTAGAGTAGGAAATAGTACAGCACATGGAAGAGGAACTGGAGAGCTTCGACATCAGAGATGTAGATATACGGGGACTTGAATAGGCTTGTAAGAAAAAGGAATATGACAAAATTCCTGAGCGAAAGCTAGAGAACATAGAAGTAATTCTCTCAAGAGTACAGAAGCAAAGATCATTAGGCGTCCAAACTGGTAGTCAGTGGGATGGAAGAAATACCTTCAAAGACAACAAGAAACGAGGATGGAAAACCGATCTTCAGAGAACCATCCGCATAGGGGAGATGCTGGTGGAATCTGGAAGATAATCCAAGCTCACCAAATACTATAATCCCCTTCCCAATCATGAATCATGAAGCTCATCTCATCGAACATTAGAGGGCTTAATAGCCCGGGGAAGGGATGATTAATAAAGAACATGCTACAATAGGAAAAGCCTCAAATTCTCTTCTTCCAAGAGACCAAGTGTAATTCCACAATGTTGGATCAGATCCTTGCCAAAGCGTGGCCAGGAAGCAAAGAAGTGGTGGTGGAATCCATGGTATCCTCAGGAGGGATAGCCATCGTTTGGGATGATAGAGCTATAACACTTACCAACATACATGCCAGTAAGAACTTTATTCAGGCCAAGTTTCATTTAACATAGACAAATGTTCATCGACACTTAACTAATGTCTACTTCCCCCAGGAGGAAACAAACAAAGTAGACACACTAAACACCCTAACTCAGATCAACTCAGAAAGATCCCACCCACTTTGGATCACAGGAGGGGACTTCAACATGATTACAAGATTGGAGGAAAAAAGAGGAGGACAGATCAAGCTGGACTGTGAAAGCACGCACTTCAAAAACTACATTCATAACAACAGGCTTATAGATATGGATTTCAACAATGGTGTTTATGCTTGGAACAACAAGCGTGCAGATGCCCACCAAATTGCATCTCGGTTAGACAGATTCTTGATCTCTGATAATGCAATACATCTTGGCAGGGATCTCTTAGCCTCTATATTGCCACTCTCTGGCTTGGACCATTGGCCTATTGGGCTTCACTGGCAAAGACTGGGAGACAATGTTTGCAGGCCCTTTCGCTTTGAAGCCTTTGGCTGAATCACCCTGATTTTCATAACTTGATAACAGAGACATGGAGAAATTCCACACCACCAGAAGGCACAAAAATGTACAAGCTCCAATGTCGACCTTTTGATCGCGCGCGAGATTTTGAACCAGAGCTCCCACGCCCCTACAACCTCGCCTCCTGCGGTCCTTTGCAAGCCTCCAGCCTGGCCGCCCCTGCTGCTGAGCCTCCAGTCTTCCTCCTTGGCACCCCCGTAGTCGAGCTCTGCCCTCCTCCTCCAACCAGTGCTGCGACTGGCTCCCTTCTAGCTTTTCCATGTCTGGGATCGACCCCTCCCAGATGCAAGACAATGAAGACTAGGCTGAGATATTCGCCTCTCTCATTTCTGAAAATGCTACCATCTGAAACAAACCCACAGCTTCAAGGTTTGTCAAGAAACTGGCTAACATCCCAGAAATATCCCTTCCCCCTAGTCTCCCAAGGAAGGCAGCGATCACTCTAGCAGAGAGAGGTCTGGTTGGACAATTTACTGCCATGTGCCCCTCTCCCAGAGCTATACAGAAATGGGTGGAGCACAACTGGAACGTGAACATCCAAGGAAAAATCACAATAAGATTTTGTGGAAGGGGTTACTACACATTCCTCTTTGAAACCAATCTCATCTTCAGAAATGGTCCCTACTTCATGGATTCGAGAGGTCTCTATATGAAAAAATGGTCCCCTGACTTCGACTTAGAAAAGGATATACCTAATGCAGTCCTGGTTTGGGTTCACTTGCCCCATCTCCCTCTTCATTGTTGGGGAGATGAATTGGTTAAAGCCATTGGGAATGCTGTCGGAAAATACATCGATAGATGCGAACCAAAGGACGACATGCACACATGTGCAAGGATCCATGTTGAAGTCGACTTAGGAAGGGGCCTTCCGGAAGCAATCAAGATCAAAGTGGACTAATGGACCCATATTCAGCAGCTGGACTACGAACAAATCCCATTCAAATGTAAGGTATGCCATGAATATGGTCATTTTGCTAATAGGTGTAGTAAACTAAAAGAAAATGAAATGAATGAAAATGTTGAAGCTAGTGAAGACACATGGGAACAAGTCAAAAAAAAGAAAGCAAACCCTAAATAGTCTGGCCCAAAACTAAAGCCTCCCCCAAAAATCCAAGCTGCATCCTTCTCACCCCCTCCCATCTTGACTTAGCCATTACCCTCTACATCAAACATCTTCAAATCTTTGGAGGAAGAAGACCCCTCATCCCCCCACTCTCCTCCTGATCCCCAGGAGCCTCCTCCCCCTGAAAGCCAATGCCAAGACACTAGTGAATTCTCATTGCCTCTTACTATTTTCTCTCAGCCTCTTCTTGATCCTCTCCTCAACAGAATAACCAGAAGCTCATCTAAAGATCACGGGGGTTCTAGTGAACCCTCCAAGAAACTTGGCCCAGGTATGAAATCTGCTAAGCAGCACAAGGATGAGAACGCGTAAAAGGACATAGCCATGGGAACGTAGACACCCATAGAAGCTTATATCCTGGGGCAGCATGACAAAAAAGCAATCAACAAGGACCAAGGTGGGCGAGCACCTCCCCACATCCCGTATATCCAATGATGAAAATATTATCTTGGAACATCAGGGGACTTGGGCACCCCTCTAAGGTAGCAGCCCTAAGGGATCTTATCATTTCTGAGAAGCCAGGAATTATTATGTTACAAGAAACAAAACAAAACCACAAGGAAATGAATAAAATCATTGAGCAGCAGAGACAATATAGAGGAAGCATTAGTGAGGCAAGAGGATCCTCAGGAGGAATAACAACAATTTGGAATCAAGGTATATGGAACTATATTTCGGAGACAATAAATCAACACTGGATCAAAAAAACTCTAGAAAATAAAGCAGATCAGCAAGCCATTATCACCCACAACGTCTATGTGCCGAATCACTGTAGAGATAAGGATAGTTGTTGGCATGATCTAAAAGACAGTATGGACAAGTGTCGCTTTTATCCTCCCAAAGTCTACAATCGAAGCCGCACTTGCCGTAAGCTGCCACAAAGGTTGTTGCATTAAGTGAAGTATGTGTTATATGTTCTGGATGGTCTATGTTGTATCGATAAGTTTTCAAGTGTGTGATCGTAGTGAAGTTTTATCACTATTCACATAAGTTCCACTGGTCCCACACTTAGCTAAATTTCGGAGTTTCCTTAGCAACCTAGCCTCATCCAACTTTCCTGAACTACACACTTCACATATGTAACCCTCAAGCTTTTCCATTACTTGTTCGAACAGTGCAATGTGCAGAAATCCCAACCTCCCTTACCATTCAAAAATGCGCAGTGGTTTCCTCCAGTGTCTTTCCCTCAGTCGGAACCCACTGTCTCCAAAAACTGTGCATTTTTGTCCCTTGACTACCCAGTCTGCCTTGCATCCTGAAATTGCATAGATGTGTCCTCCCACGGCCTCGTCCCAAGTAGTGCCTTACATCCTAAAACTGTGTAAATGTGTCCTCCCAAGGCCTCATCCCACAACAGTCATTGCCCGTTGAAACTACACAATTATGTCTCTCACGGGCCAGGAAGAAAGATGACATGATAGATGACTCTCAAGGAGTTGAGGAGAAAAATAAGCAAACCAAGAAACCCAAGGTATGATAGAATATTAGGACCGCATGAAGACTCCATCTGATGCATAACCCTTTGGAGGCTAGGTATGGAAAACAAAGCGCGTCTTTTGAAATACACCTCTTAATGTAGCTTAAAAGTTTGCTTATCATTGTCGTATCATTCCGTCTTCAATGACATTCATGGTTGCAAGAACTGAAAGTCATTCCATGTGTTTGATCTACGTGTCTTGCTCCCTTTCACTTGTTTATGACATAGCTTAGAAGATGAAGAGTATTACCACTTATTTATTTAAGCTACTGAGGTTGTGACCAACATGATCTTATGACTAACCAGGCACCATGAAAGGCATCCTAAGTGGGATGAAAGATGTTTGATGATATGTATGTAATCAATACACTCCTCTACATTACTCCTTTGCATTAATCCTTGCTTTGTATCTTGCATGTACCCTCACCGCTTGTTAGATTTGGCTACCTGTTGCCAATAGTCTCTTAGCTCTTTCTTGACAAAGCAGGTGAAGGAATTTCCTTCAACCTGATTTCTTCAAGGCTCTTCATAGAAATTATAAAGCTAAGAGAAGGAGACGTGGAATCTCACTATCAAACTCTTGAAAATACTTTGCATGTTCAAATATATCCAAACAATTAAGCTACCACTCAACAACATTCTCAATCTTGGAAGACTCAAGAAAGATCACATCTCTAGATATTATAAACTTCTTATTCACTTCATCATAGAGATGGTATGCTTTGGAGGTATGAGTACCCAAAGAAGATACATTTGTGACTCTTTGCACTGAGTTTTTTTATCTATTCCTTAGGTATGGAGGCATAATATGAGGAACCAAAAACCTTGAGATGCCTCACTGAAGGAATGTGGCCATAACACATTTCATAGGGAGTCTTGTTTCTAATAGCAAGAGTTCGACACCTATTATTTATATACCCAACACATAGAACCACATCAGCCCAAAACCTTATGAACTTAACATGTGATCTATGCCAAGTTCATAGTGAAAGTAATACAGTCCAATGAACTATGTGTTGAAAAATGCAGCAAGAAATTCTCAATTTGATTTTTCCTTGATTAAATTGAAAAAATTCAAATTTCCACATCAACAGACAACTTAGATGATGTTAACTTCTGTGACATGGCTTTTGTCGCCTAGTTTACTCAATAAATTAGAGTTGGAGGAGTTAGAGTTCAGTTCTGCATATGTGTTTGCTAACTTGTGGCAATAAAGGTCAATTATCTCAGGTTGTTGTCAATTAAACTAGTTCTAACTTTTGGAGGAACTAGTGGAAGGTCATTTAAGCAGTGGGACTTCAGTCAAACTCGGTGATCATCTAGTTAATTGATCAATCAACCCAAAATAGTTGGGGCATGAAGAGAAGTCAAGTCCCCTAAAATTGGTGGAGATTCGAAGGTAGTTTTAATTTCTTGCAGCTCACACAATTGCAAGAACTTGCTATAACCATAGTGGAGGAGGTAGCTTGATTAGGAGCTTCTTGTGAAACTAGAGATCGAATGATTGTTGGTAGCATTAATAGCCTACCAACAATTTGTTTTGCACCACACTTCAATGTTTTGTGCATGGTTTTTGAGGGTGGATATTTTTTTTTATGCTTTTTGGTCATGCACATCCTCACTAAGTATCTTGGGAGGTCTGTAATAGTTCCTTGCATACACATCCTCACTAAATATCTTTTGGGATGTCTGTACTAGGTCCTTGTAAATTTCTGTTTGCCAAGGCTTAACTACTTATGATCTTAGGTGCTGACAACAATTCGACAGTTTATGGCACTTTCCAAATCACCATTCCTGAAAAGATCTAACAAAACGACTTCAGAGGAAGATGAGAAGGGAAAACTCTTATTGGAACTAGCCTAGAACTAGTGAATTTGGTTGGTCCCAATAGTTTTAGAGTTGTACTAGTCTAGTTTGGTGGTTTAGATTGGCTAAGGTTGGTATTGTATTGAACTGGCCTTAAAACACCAAATTCACTAGTTCTCTAATAAATTGACCAATTCTAAAGAATGTAGTGCAACATAGCTAAAGACCACCAAATAATAATTTTTTAATAAAAAATACTGAAAAGGAAAAAAAAAATTATTAACTCGAGGGCCCTACAAAACCTAACCCTGGTAATTAATGGTAATATTTAATTTTTAAAGTTAAAGTAAAAGTTGACATTCTCCTTATCTTTCCTTTTTGAAAAGGAAAGATAAGGATAATGTCAGCTTTTAATTAAATTTTTAATATTAACATTAATTATTTCGAGTTGTTTCAGAGTTGTTCCAACTTCATTCAATTTTGAGAAAGTAAAATTTTAGACCCCATTCAAAACTTAGTGGTTATTGTTTGAACCGCTTTTTTTATAATGATTCCTAGACTTTGACTTCCAATTTTTCAGGTGCAATTATTGCATAATCATATTCCTCATGAGACTTTGCAGTAGCAGTTAATCTTTAATCAATTGTAAGCACTTGACCTAGCTTAGGGAACCATTAGCTACCCCTCCCAAGTTGCACCTCAACATTGAAATTTTCTTTTTCAGTAGACATTCATTTTATCCATTATATCATTTCTTCCACTGTGACAGTCCAACAACACCCCTGCCATCATATGCTTGACAATCCATCTCATCTTTATTGCTATCTTATAAACACTCTTAAATCTTGTGTCTCCATTATAAAAGAGGAAGAACCAGAAAGGGCCTTCTTGGCCCTCTTCACAACCCACAATATGTTTAGCTTCTCTCTTATGCTTACACTCTAGTCTTCTCGCAGCTTCAGAATGGTGAATCTTAAACACAGCCTCATGATGTCCATTCAGGGAAGCACAATTCACCCTTTGTTTGAATCAAATTACCCCCCTAGCATTCCATTTACCTTTACATGTAGGCATATATTTTCCTTCTGGATAACTGTTAAGCTTCCCATCTCTATTTCACCTCCCTCTCCTACCCTCATGAACCCGATAAGCTGAATTTAACCAATCTTAATGTATCTGAGATAAACAATCCATCCAACTGGGTAGATCGAGTTGAGACCCTTTTAGAAACAAAATCCATCCCTCCACAATGATATATCCCTCTCCAACAACATCATCATGCTATGTTTGATATCTATCTTTCCCATGATCACTATAAATTTCTGAGTCCTTCACTTACATATTTGGTAACATCATCATTCAGATCACTTATACTTTATTGTGTTGTTTCTTGTGATATGATTCCCTTTGATGGAAATATCTCCTTAGTAGGCACTGTTATCACCCCAAGAAACTCTCCTAGGTTGTATCTCAGATATGCTTGGGAACATTACAAACTCAACTAAATGTTGGAAATGGATGAATGGAAGGAATGATGCTTGTCCAAGCTAGATAACCACTTCTACTATGCTTAACTCCAGACATGGGTGAACACCCCGAGACTACAAGGCTTTAGACCACCAATTACTCACAGTTTGAGGATTAAGTGAACATGGAGAATATTGACCACACCAACAGATGCACAAGACCATGTGATGGTCGGCTGAAACCAGTAAAGAGGTCTGCAAATCTATTTCCTAATGCACAGACAGGATGACATCTCTCTAGCGCTAAGTAAATAGAAACCTGAATAACACATTCAATAATACATACTAGATTTCAACACAGAGGTAGAATGACAGCTCCTCTAATTCTAAACATCAAGAGTACATGAAAACTACATAACGGGCACAACCTAGAACATAATAGAAGTGGAAAGTGAGCAATTAACAGTAAAAGAAGCTTGTATTAGCTGAAAATGAAGACCAGAGGCTACAAGTATCAAAGTAGTCACAGTCTCCAGAAGTTGAACCTTACATCAGAATAACAACCATCATCCCATCCCCCTGATTACATCTGTTTTCTAGGTATATATAGACTTTGATTACAAAGATATTTTGTTGTTCTATGCATGGAGGGGTCATAATGGACCACCAACCACTTTAACTCTCTAATGGATTCTTTGCTACAATCTGCTTGCTTTAATGAATGAATTTGACATTCTCCGGTGCTCTGTTGTACTTCTTGGGCAGGTGGAGTGTAGTATGGGAGACATTCCATAATTGATAAATGCATTTAACTACTCAAGGCACGTCCTTTTCTTCTCAGCCATCCTGTTTATTGAATGCGGTGGTTGAAGATTAACTGTGCATAGTGCTGAATACGGGCCACCTTCTTCCTTCAAATGCATGGGACAGGCTATGGACGAGCTGACTGCATGGCAGAACAGATGTCAACCATTGGATCAAGTGAATGGAGGGCAGAGATCTATTGGCGAGAAGAATCGAGTGGAAGCGGGAGCAGAATCGGGTGGAAACAGGAGCAAACAATGTGAGCCTTTAGATCTCGAGCGGACATATCCAACGGTCATCAGGCGGCATAGATGTGCGGAGGTTAATGAGTGGGGACGGGCGAGTGGGTAGTAAGCGGTATTTATCGCACCGCTTTCGGGGGTCGGGCGGTATTCATACACGGGCTCGCGATCACACTTATCGCATGACGTGTGGCGGATGGGACAGGACAGAAATCGCTTTCCTCGCGGGCTAATGCGTGGGCAGATTATGGGCGCGGGAGGTGTGAATGTCGTCCAATTGCAGCAGAGTAGATCGGATAGTGCAGAAGAGATGGGTAGGTTATTTGCGGTGGGGACCGTTGGATCGGGTGATGTGCGATGTGTGATCATATCGCATCAGCGGAAGTTAAGGAGTGAAGCCTTTATACACACATGGATGTGATTTGTGATAGCAATTAAATCGCATCGCAATATCACATCAGCAGAAGTCAAGGGGAAAAACGGAGGTAGCGAGGTGAAAGGGAGTAAGCGAGGTGAAGGAGAAGAAGGACGATAACCGGTGTAGACCTCTTCTGAGAAAGAAACCAAGGACCAAGATTACTTGCACTCTTTGAAAATTAGCAACATGTAGTAGAGCTAACACTGGCTCCTTCTGGGGATGAGATCCTCCCTGTGAGGTCTCAAGAACTACAGACCAATGTCTTCATACAAAACAAGCTTAAAAAACATTTGCCTAGTATTCCATTGGTCCTGGAGTCTAATTAAGTCTACGCTAAAACTTGTAAAAGAACATGCTTATAATCGTTAAGGCTTGGAAACCTTAAACGACATAAATCTTCAAAAACTGCCCATTTACAGGGCCACCAAAATTGTTTCCCCTTCTCCCGGCCGGCCTGTCAGCCGGTTCATCAAAGATCTGCAAAATTGTATTTATTTGATCATCTACCTCAAAAAGTTTAGGGCATTTGACCTTATCAGGTAGAGATGGCTTATACTTCATCCCCTCTTTGTATACTCTCATCTTATGGACTGTATGGGATGCTTTGGGATCTAGAGGGGAACTAAACGAACGAGGAGCTTTATGAATCTCTGAAGGTGATTGTTCACTAGCAATGCTAGGCTCTAGATCTTCAAATTGTATATTTTCAACTATAACCTCCTCTTGTAGAGACACATAAGACTTCTTGGGCTTACCTGATCCTTATGCTCCTTTCTGTGAAGTTTTCTCCTGCTTAGCAATCTTCTCAGGGTCAGGCACTGGGTCAGCTGGTGATTTCTGAGGATTTCTCCAGGTATGCCTCATGAACTGAGCCAGAACTGAAACATGGAGTCACCACTAGGTTGGTTCTCCAGTAGATTTGCTAGATAGATGATTACAACCAAAAATGTGCCTAGACTTTGTCTATCATCAAAATCTGGAACTGTGTCGTTCTCCCAGGGAAGATGAGCTTCAATCTCCTCTCCCCGGCAACGACGCCATTTAATGTTATCACCCCAAGAAACTCTCGTAGGTTGTATCTCAGATATGCTCGGGAAGATTACAAACTCAACTAAATGTTGGAAGTGGATGAATGGAAGGAATGATGCTTGTCCAAGCCAGATAACCACTTCTACTATGCTTAACTCCAAACATGGGTGAACACCCCTAGACTACAAGGCTTTAGACCACCAATTACTCACAATTTGAGGATTAGGTGCACATGGAGAATACTGCCCACACCAGCAGATGCACAAGACCGTGTGATGGCCGGCTGCAACTAGTAAAGAGGTCTGCAAATCTATTTCCTAATGCACAGAGAGGATGACAGTTCTCTGGCACTAAGTAAATAGAAACCTAAATAACACATTCAATAATACATACTAGATTTCAACACAGAGGTAGGATGACAGCTCCTCTAATGCTAAACATCAAGAATACATGAAAACTGCATAACAAGCATAGCCTAGAATAGAATAGAAGTGGAAAGTGAGAAATTAACAGCAAAAGAAGCTTGTATTAGTTGAAAATGAAGACCAGATGCTGCAAGTAACAAAGTAGTCACAGCCTCTAGAAGTTGAACCTTACATCAAAATAACAACCATCATCCCATCCCCCTGATTACATCTGTTTTCTGGGTATATATAGAGTTTGATTACAAAGATATTTTGTTGTTCTATGCATGGAGGGGTCATAATGGACCACCAACCGCTTTAACTCTCTGATGGAGTCTCTGCTACAATCTGCTTACTTTAATGAATGAATTTGATGTTCTCTGGTGCTCTGTTGTACTTCTTGGGTAGGTGGAGTGTAGTATGAAAGACATTCCATAACTGATAAATGTGTTTAACTACTCAAGGCACGTCCTTTTCTTCTCGACCATCCTGTTTATTGATTGCGGTGGTTGGAGATTAACTACACAAAGTGTTGAATATGGACCACCTTCTTCCTTCAGATGCATGGGACAGGGTATGGATGAGCTAAATGCATGGAGGAATAGATGGCAGCCGTTGGATCAAGTGAATGGAGGGCACAGATCTGTTGGCGAGAAGAATCAAGTGGAAGCGGGAGCAGAATTGGACAGAAGCGGGAGCAAACAACGTGAACCGTTGGATCTCGGCAGATAGGTCCAATGGTCATCGGGTGGAATAGATGTGCGGAGGTTAATGAGTGGGGACGGGCAAGTGGGTGGTAAGTGGTATTTATCGCACCTCTTTAGGGGTTCAGGCGGTATTCGTACACAAGCTCGCGATCACACTTATCGCATGACACGTGGCGGATGGGACAGGATAGAAACCGCTTTCCTCCTGGGCTAACGCGTGGGTAGCTTATGGGCGCGGGAGGTGCGAATGCCATCTGATCGATGCAGAGTAGATCGGACGGTGCGGAAGAGACGGGCAGGTTATTTGCGGTGGGGACTGTTGGATCGGGCGATGTGCGACGATCAAATCGCATTGCAATATTGCATCGGTGGAAGCCAAGGGGCGAAGCCTTTATACACACATGGATGCGATTTGCGATATCGATTAAATTGCATCGCAATATCGCATTGACGGAAGTCAATTGAAAAAACGGAGGTAGCGAGGTGAAAGGGAGTAAGCGAGGTGAAGGAGAAGGAGGACGATAACCGGTGCAGACTTCTTCTGAGCAAGAAACCAAGGACCGAGCTTACTTCCACTCTTTGAAAATCAACAACATGTAGTAGAGCTAACAGGAACGAGTAACTAAATTCAATTTCTTATTAAACTCTTGCATTAACATACTTAGTTTTCATTTTGACCTATTTGGTTTCAAATTCTTGTGTGGTTGGTTTACTGGTTGACTACTAGCATTCGCCAAGTGGTTATTGATGATTATAGTTAGTCTAGATTGAACGTTGGACTTTGCCTTGAAAACTAAGCCCCAAGAATAAGCAATTATCATGGAACATTTCAGAACCCATACTAGTGGAAGGCCAATTGTGCAGTGGGACTTTATTCAAACTCAGTGATCATCCAATTAATTGATCAATCAACCCAAAATATCTAGTGCATGGAGAATTCGAGTTACCCAAATATGGTGGAGATTCCAAGGCAATGTAACATCAATTGTAGACTAGCCTTGAGTGTACAGGTGTTGCAGGTAGTTACATGATCAACCTTGGGAATTTCACAATCCATTTTGTAAAAAATCTTAAATAATAGTGGCCTAATTTCTCAAGGAATTGCGCAAGGAAATATGGGCTCAAACAAAGGTAGAAATTTACTAAGTTTGGGTTATAGATTCTCAATGAGATGAGAGACAGGTTATTCACTTGCAGGTTGTGCTCAGTTGAGCAAATAAATTGCAATACATTTCTATTCATCATATTAATGCAATCAGAGATTGGGTTTTTTAGCATATTTCTTTCCTCGGGAAAAATTATGTGTGCATGTGTGTTATTTCTTATTGCATGTATGAAATTTTTGTTCTAAATTGTGAATTAACTTCGAGAGAGAAATAGAGTAGGTTTGTGTCTTGTGATTTTGATTAAAACTTCATAAGTAGTTGCAACTCTACACCATAATTTCTACAAGGATGGTGGAGGCAAATTACAGAATATTTGTTAGTAGACAATATCCTTACATAAAATTATCTATGACAACTTTTGCGAGAAGAAGACGTTGAGGATAAAATATTGGATTGTGGAAGAATTAGTCACAAAATTCACAAGGGCAGTAATTTTGGTTGCAGGTGTGGAGGTAGATGGATTAAATGTAATTGTGTAGTAGACAGGTCACAGCTACTCCTTTGATATTTGTCAATGATGTGTTACTATTGGGTAGATTGACCACTTTTGATTGGTATCTACACTCCTTATGAATAATAATAAATCTCATATGATTTCTTCTTACCGAGATGATGCATTGGTACTGGAGATTTATCATATTTTTGGTGTTATCTCCACTGCATTGGATGCAGATTTTGAAAATCTTAGATTTATGCTCAAACCTAATTGTTATGGAATTAAGGATTGGAGTTGACTTATAGAGAAAATCCATTGTAAAATTTTATCATGGGCATAGAGGTGGACCTCCCTAGGAGGCAAGTTGACTCTAGTTCGAGCAGTCCTTCAGAGAATCTCTATATATTGGCTTCATATTTTCGCTCCGCTTAAGAATATCAGTAAATGTATATTTTGGCTTCATCTTGGCATGAGACAATGTGTCGTAAAGGACAAAGTGGGCCTGTTGTTGTTTACTATGTATGGAGGCAATGGATAGCCAGAATCATCTATTTCTTTGATTCTCCTCAGAAAAATCATTTTGGAATGGTGTATTTAATACGTTGCATTTATAGGCATATTATAACTAGTCTTTTGTGGTTGATTGTATTCGAGACTGGATTATTGAATATAAAACATTTGGACCACTTCGAATATACATTGGGGTTTCAACCCAAAGAATGCATTATTGTCCTGATCTCCTTTGTTTTGATACATCCACCTCCATCCTTGTCAAAAAAGCTAAAATCCTCCCTGAACTTAGACATAACCTCCATCCCATATTCCTTTAGTAGATAAAACCCTTCTCTCATTTTCTGACCATGCCAATCTACCCTCCATCCCATATTCTCTCATGAGCCCTGTGTAAACCACCATTTCATTCAAGGATGGGGAATTTGATGCGTACTCTAACCATATTTGTTAGATACTTTCCCGCTTTTCTTGCTTATTCATTCATTGCCAAACACTATACCACTAGTTCTAAGAATCTTGTGGATACTATCACCACAATAAATGTATATTTTATTTTATAGGAGACAAGAATTGTATATTTACCTTTGGGACACTCCAAAATATTTTGATGCACCTTTGTGACCTTTATGACTTTATGACCTTAATTCCCATTCCATGTTCATCCATGTGGATGCACTTTATGATGTTCTACGACAACCTAATGTCCTTGTCAACTTCCTCTCATCTTCCTTGTCATGTTTTCAGGACTTGTGTATCCAACAAGAAATTTGGGAGATGAATGCCATCAAGGTAGAAAATCAAGGGGGTTTTAAGTCATTTATATAGGGTTCCCACTAGCATAGTCCCACCATATGATCCACCCAATCCCTCAATTTGTGTCTACTGCTATTTCAATTAATTATTAGATGATCATGGTGGGCCATAATTCCAAGTTAAATATTATGAATCTTCATATGATATTATTGGAGATACTTGAGGAGACATCTTTTTGGCTAAAGGGTTAAGGGAGGATTTTGACTTCAATATTGAACCATCAACCATATCCTCAACATTTGTCCCATCAACCACATATCTAACCAACAATCAAGAAGACAACTTAGGTGAAGCATGGGCATCCTCTCTCGCCCACATTGTTTAGGATATATATCAATCTATGAATGCCTCTACACTCCACCAACTATGCATCAATAAAATTTTGGGTTTCCCCACTGTCCTCCAAGATGGATACATGTTGTCCCTACATTGTGCCTTTGATTGCAGAGTGGCTAATAATCATAGTTTATCGTGGATGATTGTCATCGTATGTAACATCCATGGTCCAATTCATTTGTTTGGTGCCTAATGTTGGTGAATCATTGTATTGCATCATGGTAGCATATATTTCCTTTTTTAAAGAAAAAATATATTGAAAATAAATTAAGTTATGTCTCATGCAAATGTTCAATATTACTGTGTTGTGAGTGCTTTGCATATTATATGTATCATATATCTATAATCACTTATTTCAAGACTACTTTAAGAAATAAAGGAAGAGGTGCAAGCCCTTTCCATAAGGACTCCCACCAACTCTTCTTCTCGTAGAAAATTTTCAAACGATAGCCCATAAATCAAACACATGCCCTTGTTTCTCTAGTTTGGAAACCCTTGGCTGTTTTTGAAAATGAAGTCCTCCCAACCACTACTTTAACCATCTATTGAATTCCTTTGATTGGTATGTGTAAATTATTTTGATTGATTCCTGGAGAGGTGTGAAATCTAATTTTGCATGACATGATACAAACACCACCAAAATTTTAGCCTTACAACTCTCTCATCCAATATTAGATACTTCACTAATTATTCAATGGGTAATCTACTTAACAATATATTAAATATTAGAAGCATTCATATTAATATAAAAAATAAGAATAGTATTTAATATTAA
>APFE030305102.1:1839-22406 GCA_000404065.3 Pinus taeda | reverse complement strand
TTGGAGATCCCACCGAGCCCTAGAAAGTGCTCTGATACCACTTGTTATGCTTCTTAACCTGCAAAGCAATACCGAACAGAGAATATGCGAGAAAAATACCCAGAACACAGAATATGCGAAGAAAATATACCCAGAACACAGAATAGCAATGATTTTATTACTCAGAGAGAAATGTTCACAGGCCTCTTCGAGGGGGCAACCTCCAATAGAGCAGAGCTCGATTACAAAACAAGACACGATCCTCCTCGCAGGGAGTCTCTATCCTTTATATATTACTCATACATGCAATACCACGGGCCAATACCGTGGATTTTATTAATACCATCTATCTAATACTACCGCCCATTTACCCTTTATTTAATACTACCGCTCAATTGCAACTAACTACGGTCCCTGCATTAATTGCGGGTTAACCACTTACAAATATTAATATGGGCTTTATTGACTCTTGACTATGACGTGATCCCATGACATGAATAAGGGGGTTAGGGTGGGACCCTAACAGTGACTTGATGTGGAGGATCGATATGAGACACTTTGGGGTGATGGAGTTACAACGATGATGATGCCTTGGTGGCAACACTTGGGCATGTGTTGAACCAAGACTTAACCACTTTTGACACATGGGAGGTGATAGATCTATGATCATGGGTAGCACATGGATAGATGAGATAGGTGTATACTTGTTTCTATAGTAGACTTGATGGATGACACATTACAGATATGATGGAGGTTGCTTCATGGACCTAGATGTGGCACATCGAGAGTTGGGTTTGATGAGAGGATCTCTTCACTTTGAGGAGATGGATGTTTTGCAGATGGATGATGATGGTGGATAGAAGCAGCTAATTTCATGCAACACATTGGTACCAAACATCATGGACAACATGTTGCAGACGCGATGAGGACTACTTCATGGACCTGGGCATGGCTTACTTATATGGAGATGGATTCTTGATCGAGCTGATGGTGTGATAGGATGTTCTGAGAAACGACTGATGATGGGACGAGGATGTGCTTTCTTATGGTTTGAGCGTGACAGTTGGATTAGCTACCCAACTAGTTCAAGACATGGGGTCGCGAAGTGTGCATAGATGTGTTAGCATTGTGTTGGAGTATCATGGCAACAGTTCACACGATGACGATACATGATGAGCTCAACATGGTATGTTGCAGGACGCATGTAGCTTGAGATGGAGGGGCCAACCTTCCATGGTAGGAGCAGCATGTGGAGATTGCGATGGATGTGGTTGATGATCATGGATTGAGGAGAAATTTCGATGTATGACATACCGGTGGGTTATATGGCCTTGGTATGGGTATCTTGGTGATAGATGGTTGCCAGGATGAGAAATTCTCAAGGATGACAATGATTTCAAGTGGGGGAGAATGTAATTCCCACAAGCTACGGTTGGCGGACGGGCGAAGGCGCACCAGGCGAGGGCGCGGATAAGCGAGCCAAGCCACAGGTCGCACGAAGCAAAATGGAGAAGGTACGATGTGTTTCAGTGGACGGTTGTATATGTGCCATGTGGGTAGTCCCGGGCGAGCCGGCGGGCGAACCACCACATGGGTGGGCAGTCCCAGGCGGGCCAATGGGTGAGCCAACTTAACAATGGGTAGACAAGTGTGGATGAATGAGCAGGCCGACGAGTTAAGTTATGGTGAAGCCAACAAATGTATGTTGAATGGGCAGGTAGACCGGGTGCTCATACAATGGGCAGATGAGTGTATAAGTAGATGGAGACAAGTTGGAGATGGATTATCAACTTGGACGCAGATCACTTGGATGAGCTAAGTGAAGAGTGAGGAAGTTCCAAGGTTTAGTGCAGATGTGCCCGCACGACGAGAAAAACGGGCGAACCGTATAGGGCGTTCGTGTAAGACTGAACGATTGGTGAACCATTCAGGGTGTTTGTGCAGGGCTGAATGACGGGCGACCTGGGTAGGGCGTTCGTGCAGGGCTGAACGACGGGCAACCTAGGCAGGGTGTTCGTACAAGCTGAATAGCGAGTGTGCCAGGTGACTCAATGAGGGCTTCTGCTGAATGAAGGGTGGTTGAACCAGAGGTTTGAATGGGATTTTTTGTAGGCGGTACTACGTGCGGCCCATCGAACGAAGGGAGGTCGAAACTGCAAAAGAGAGTTCAGTTGAGCGACGACATGGGTGTGTGTGTGTCTGCCAAATGAACGAACGGTTATGTTGAACGATAATGTCAGGCAGGGTAACATGGTTTGGGCATTTGCTGAATGAACAGAGAGTGAGTCAGGTGAAGAAGTGCAACAAGTTGTGAATGAAGGCGACCAATGTGCGGACGTGTTGGGTAGGCATGCGCATTGACATGGGTGGGTGTCCAGGTTGGGCAAACAACACGACGAGTTGAACGAGAGTGTTCAGGCGTGAACGAAGAGTTGGGTAGAACATGTGGCGATCATTCGGAGGTGCCAACGAGGCTAGGCAACCAAGTTTTCCGAATTTGTGAAATTGGCTAAGTGAAAATTTGGGGTTTCCTCCAATATTTAACTTAATTTTAAAAATTGAAGATTATATATACTGATATAAGGGTATACTCACATTGGGGAGTTTCCCCTCCCTTTATAATGTTGTGCAATTGTTCATGTTATCGATATTTATGGTGAATGTTTATGGTTTTCTTCATGTATAAAGAATAAACTAATACTTGGTAACGAAAAATAATCTAAGTACGAATGTTAGGTGTAGTCCACGATCATAAGTATTGGTGAAAATAAAGTGGTCAATGGTGTCACACATCACTATAGTGTGGTTGGAAGAGTACCGCCAGTGTAGGGGCATGACACCAGGGGTCAAGCTACATGGTTGAGCCATCTAGACTCATTCTAGGTCAAGCTCAATGGTTGAGTTGCTCGACACACTAGGGGTCAAGCTCTATGGTTGAGCCATAGTCAACCATATGCAGGACTATGGAAAAAAATTAAAAGATAACAATGTGTAATAAAATAAAAAAAAATAAAAATGACCATACATATTTGATTAGATATAACCAATACATTTATAAAAAATCATGTTCATTGGTTGTTGATATCACAATCGAGTACAAAATAGATGTAGTAATAATATTTCACTCTTACTCAACCATAGTTAACATATTTAGATGTCCATGTAAATTAAAGTAATTAAAAATAAAAGTAAAAAATCTTATGTTCTCATTGAAAGCTGTATAATTGTGATAATTTTAAAAAACATTTCAAAAAAAGTTTAAATATTCAAATACCCATGTTAACTAATTTATTCATGTTGGTTAAAATAATATATTTCAATGCTTGAATGGTTTGGCTATTTGCATGGGTTCAATTCCATGGAGACATGTTGTAATTGACATGTTTGTAACATTTATGAAATAGTTGTATCTCATGTAATAGTAGCAATCTCTCTCTCTCTCTCTCTCTCTCTCTCTCTCTCTCTCTCTCTCTATATATATATATATATATATATATATATATATTAATTATATTAATATGCATATCAACTAAATAGAAATATTTCTATCTCCCTATTAAGTAAAATATTTGAATGTAAAAAAAACTATGTACATATTATATAAAACGATTGTGGAAAAAACAAAATTTATGGTTAAAACATTTCAAGTAGTCCCGAGTATAGCAATGGTTAGTTAGAATTGCAAGTTTCATCTATGTAGTCTAAACAATCTATGCGTCAAAAGGATTTTCAAGGGGTTGAATCCTTTTCTACATTAAGAAATAATCTATTCTCGGTTCAACCATTTTTTGCAGTTTTCCATTGTAAAAGAGATTTGTAGCTCAAGAGATTTGATTGGTGCTTGCTACATCCATGATTAAGATGATCTATATTATTAATAATAAAATAAAATAACAAAAGTAAAAAATATTTTGATGGTCATCTGGAGGAAAATATTTCAATATCAATGATATATATGTGTTATATAAAGGAAAAAAAATCTATAATTAAAATATTTTATTAGTGTTAATTTAAGATGAAGGAGATGCTTAATTCCTTCATAAAGTGAAAAAGAGAGAACTAGTAGGGATCAAATCTCTAAAAGTGCAAATCTTAAATACAATATACTAGCTATAAGCTATTACATTAATCATCATATCATTTACCAACAAATCCACAAACATTATGTCCTTGTTGTTGGGCGTGTCTTATAAACAACGTAAACTTAGAAATGTGAACTGATACAATTACCCGTATTTTTGAGATAGCAAAAAAATCAACCGATTTTGAAAAGCATTTGATTTCAGAAGTATATATAATACTCTATATATATATATTATATATTATATTTATATATATATATTATATATATATAATATAAATAATATATATATAATATAGTTTTTTGACACTTAAATTTTGTTATGCTACCATCTATTTTTTAGAATTGTTAGTGATTTGCAAGATTTACTTTAAAGTGTGAATGCTGCAATTTGCCCTTTTTTAGAAGTTTTTTTTTTTTTTATTTTTCTTAAATTTTTTCCTTTTTATAGTGAGATCTTTATTTTTTTTCATAGTTAAAGAAAAAGGTCGATATTTTAAAGTTTCGATATTCTACATATTTATATATTGTTAATTAATTTTTCAATGCACATCAAATAAGTGTCTCTAAAAAAACAATATTTTTTAACAATTGACATAAAAATAAACATTTTGAACATAAATATACTAAAACAATTCCACATTTTGACAATTGTTTGTTAGAAATGACATGTCAAAATCACAATTTTTATAGGAACAATTTAACAAAAAATGATTAAATAATAATTTTTTTTATGAATTTCATGTCAAAATAATAATAATCACAATTTTTTTTCAAAAAATAATGATTCACATACAAATTAAAGTGAAAATCACATAATACAAATATTGAACATATAACAACATTAATTGAATACTTACTCTTCTCATAAAATTTCAAAGTCAAAACATTACAAGTATAACTAATTATTAGTTACAAAAAATGAGCTTGATTTCCAAGCATAACTTAAATTTAATCAATAATATCATGTAATCCATACTCTTCATCTTCTAGATTTTCATCATCGCCTTCTTCCATAATATTTTCTGTTTCTGGTTGCTCATTTTCCTCTTCTAATGGATCTTTGATATCTATGAATCTCCCAATGTATGCATGTCCAATCATTCCATCTGATTGTGCTTGAGGTTCCTTTGCCTTTTTTTCCACATGTGATTCATTAAAATCCCATTTCCCCAACCCAATTTCTTGCATTGTATCTAGAATAAATTAAAGAGCATTAATTCTTTGTTGAATAAAATTGCATTGTACTAGGTCTTTTTCAATGGAAATGCAATTTATTCATTTTTGTAGGCAACATGCTAATTTTGTACCTAATTATCAAGCACAAAAGAAATAATGATGTAAATTATTATAATCACATATAAATTAAGAAAGAAGATATTGAAATTCAATTTTATATAATAAAACTTACATGACCCTGAGAATAAATCTAGAACCCAATCTCCTTCATTTGAACATAAGTCTATAAGATAGTTAATCAATGACAGTGTTTTTTGATAAATTTTATCTATCTCTCATTTTTCTTCTTGATCTTCATATGGTAGTTTTTTTACAACAACATCATAAACCAGTACTTGGATATGACTCTTTCCATCTACCTGATTAAGAAGCATAGACTTATAGCTATCATCTTTTGTCCAATTCAACATGAATGAAATCACAATAAATTATAATTGGTTGATCTTCATGGTTAATAAGATTTGACTTTTTCTTGTAACACGAAATAGTAAAAGTTCAATGAACTTGTACATAAATCAATTTTTTAACATTAATCAAATATACAATTTCAAGAGACACGATTCAAGCGTGACCTAGCTCCCCTGCCGTCCTCGTGCTGCGATTGCCTGCTCCTTGCTGCTGCGGCCCTCCTGGTAGCCATGCCTAGCGATGGGGAGGCGGATCTCCCCCCTCTCCCTCCTGAAGTCATTGAATTTCAGAAAATGATTGATGCATGTAGCAGACGCCCTCCATCTGCTCAACAACATAAATTTGTCAAGAAAAAATACTGCATCCCCACGGTGGCCCTCCCTGAGGAAGAAACTTGTCGCTCTGCACTGAATCTAGCCGATAGAGGGCTCATTGGGCAATTCACCGGCCTCTGGCCATCGCCCAAATCTGTAGAAGACTGGATCAAGAGAAACTGGATCCCTCTGATCAAGGAAGGGATCAAATGATATTTTGTAGGTAAAGGCTTCTTTGTATTCGTGTTTGAATCAGCAGAAGACCGGAGTCTCATCTTCAGGAACGGGCCATATTTCATGGGGCCACAGGGATTATATTTCAATAAATGGTATCCAGATTTCGACCCGACCCAGGATGTTCCTTTTGCGGTTCCAGTGTGGGTGTGATTTCCCCATCTCCCCCTGCATTGCTGGAGTCAGAAATCTCTCCAAATCATCGGCAACTCCCTTGGTAAATACATTGATCAGGTCGTATGGAAAGATCAGTACTCCTGCGCCCCCGAATATGCGTGGAAGTAGATCTGGAAGAAGGATTACCCAAAGCAATAAAACTCACACTGGCTGGATGGTCCCATATTCAAGAGCTGGATTACGAGCAGATTCCCTTTAAATGCAGACATTGCCATGGCTATGGACATTTCGCAAAACACTATAAGAAAAAAATGGAAGAGCAGAGCCACACCTCCAAGGGAGATGAATGGACCTCAGTCCAGAAAACAGGCCATGCAAAACCATCTGGGAAAGGAGCCACAAAGGGGAATAATCAAGGAAAACCCAACAATGAAAATGAAACCCACCAAAAACTGGAAGAGATCCCAATCCCCGAAGAAGCCTCTCCATCAGAACCCCTAGTTACCGATCTGACCATTCCAGCACAGGTCGAAGAACCATAGGCAAATAAAGAGCGAGGTGGAGATGTATCGCTTGGTTCTCCTCAAGGCAGCCCCTCCATGCCTGCATATGCTGATATAACAAAGAAGAAAAAAGTGACAGAACCTTCAGACTCCTCAGAGGAAGAGACCTATGAGAGACCCTCGAAGAAAGCAGGTAGGAAGACCCATAAAGCAGCCAGGGAGGAGAAGGCAGAGCGTATCAAAATGCAAGGCAGCCAGTCCACAATAGAGATGACTATAGGAAGAAATACTAGAGGAAGATCCACCAAGGGAGGAATCCCAAATCCCTCGCCAGGTACATAATGCGTATAGTCTCTTGGAACTGCAGAGGCTTGGGGAACAAACCAAAAATTGAAGTTGTCAAAGATCTGATGAAAATACAACCCTCAGACATCCTCTTGCTCCAAGACACCAAAATCGAAGGGCAAGCCCTTAAGGATGTCAGCAAATCTAAATGGAAGAAGAACGAAGGCATATCAGTCAGCTCAAGGGGAACCTCGGGAGGCATAGCAACACTCTAGTTGGAAGATCAGTTGCATCTGTTAAACTCCCATGAGACCCAATGCTGGATCTTCACGGAGCTCAAGCATCTTGAAAGTAAGTTAACTATAGCCTTATTCAATCTATATGTTCCTGTTATGTATGCAGAAAAAAGAGACTCCTGGAATACTCTCTCGGCCTTCTTAGATCACCACTCCCTAAATAACATCGTCCTAGGAGGAGATCTTAACTTAGTCATGAAGCCAAAGGAAAAAAGGGGGGGAACAGCAGCAGAGATCAACTGCTACCTTTGGTAGAGGAATTAATGCAGCAGAGGGATCTTCTAGACTTTTACCCAGTGAAAGGCAAATATACTTAGACCAACAACAGAACTGGGCCTGACCACATCGCTGCCTGGCTGGACAGATTTCTAATTCAAAGCTCCCTGCTAATGGAAAACCTCCTCATATCAACAAAAATTCCTACCAAGCTCTCCTCGGATCACAAGCCAATTCAACTCCTTTTGGCCTCTGAAGAAGATCTTGGCCCTATTCCCTTTAAATTCAGTCCACTTTAGATTGAAAAAGCAGGGTTCATGTATACTATCCAATCGGCTTGGGATATACCCATCAACGGATCCCCAATCTTTGTGTTGGAGTAAAAATTAAAAGCCACCAAAAAAGCCTTAAAAGAGTGGCTAAGGAAACTCCACAACCCCTCTACCCAGCAGAGAAAAGTTGATGTTCAGCAGCTGGAAACCTTACAAATTGGTATGGAAGGGCTCCACATCACCCCGAAAATTTTAAACAAAGAAGCAGCCTATCAAAGAAATATCCATCAATCTATCAAAAGGGAAGAAGAGCACTGGAGACTTAAATCTCGCAGCCTTTGGTTAAAGGCAGGAGATCGAAACACCTCCTTTTTCCATCGACAGTACAAAGCCCGCCTATCTCGGAATCACATTACTGAGATAAAAAATGATGAAGGGCAGATCTGCAACAAATTTGACCAAATAAAAATTGCAGCTGAAAATCATTTTAAAGATCTATACGACACAAGGCATGAAGGCAGCAAAGAAGATACTGAAGATCTCCTCTCTCATATACCCCACCTCATCACCCATGATGACAACCAGGCTTTATTGAAACCCTTATCTGAAGAAGAAATCATAAAGGTTATTTGGGCAATGGAATCAGATAAGGCCCCTAGGCCAGACGGATTCAAAATACACTTCTACAAAGTCTGTTGGGACATCATCAAAATAGATTTGCTGAAAATGATACAAGGTTTCTTTGGAAAAGCCAAGGTTTGGGGTGGCATCAACTCCACCTTCCTTTCTCTAATTCCAAAAGAGGCCAATCCAAAAACCTTCGGCAGGTTTAGGCCCATCTCTTTATGCAACGCCTCCTATAAACTCTTGTCTAAAATTATTGCAAATAGAATCAAACCCCTTCTTGACAAACTAATATCCAATGCCCAAGGTGGGTTCGTCAAAGGCAGACACATCTTGGACAACATCATCCAAGTGCAGGAAGCTATCCATTCCAACAAACAGAGGAAAGAGAAGGGGATGTTGATCAAGATTGACATGGCTAACGCATTTGACAGAGTCAACCATTCCTTTCTCCTCCAAGTCCTCCGATCCTTCGGCTTCCCTCCTCAGTTTATCAATCTCATCAAAGCATGCATCTCAAACCCTTGGATATCCCCCATGGTAAATGGTCGCCCAACATCCTTCTTCCAAGCTCATCGTGGACTAAGGCAAGGCTGTCCACTCTCACCTTTTTTGTACATTCTCATGGCTGATTCTCTTAGAAGATGGCTGCGGAAATGAACTCTGCTGAGCTCCCAGGAATCCGAACTGCAAATGCTCTAAAGCCAATAAACCATGCTCTCTTCGCAGATGACTCCATTCTCCTAGGCGGAGCCTCTACTAGAATAGCAGCCAACTTCGATGCTGTGCTAAAACGTTATTGTAGAGCTTCAGGAGCTGTGATAAATGATAGAAAGAGTTTGATATTTGGATGGAATGTAAGCCAACACAATCTCAATATCATAGCCTAGACCCTTGGATTTGAGTGCTTTGCACATTGGGACAACATCAAATGTCTCAGCTTACCCCTCACATTTGGAGTCAACAACAGATCTCTGTGGCATGGCATCATTAGCAAAATTAAAGACAAGATCACTTCCTGGGGAGGTTATTGGCTAACCAAGGGAGGGAAAATTATCCTTCTTAAATCCGTCTTATCTACTCTCCCCATTTATCAAGCCTCTTTCCTTATGGCCCTGAAACACATTATGGAACAGATCTCTTGTCTCCTGAGAGACTTTCTCTGGAAAGGAGGCAGAGGCAATCACAATAAAATGCATTTGGCAAATTGGGATCTAGTAAAGCGGCCAATACTGGACGGAGGACTACAGATTAGAGACCCTGCTCTTTATAATCTGTCACTTTGATGCAAGCTCCTATGGAAAATATATTCAGAGCCCTCACATTCGGTCAGTGAAATGCTCACCACCAAATACGCGCAGGGGATCTCTCTTAGGCACCTGTCAGCAAACAATACAACCACAGACACACACACCTGGAATCTCTGCAGGAAAAGCATCAACAGTTTCAGGAAACATCTGTATCGCATCCCAGGCAATGGGGAGAAGACCCTTCTCTGGAAAGACCGCATCATGAACAGTCCCCCTCTCAACTCCCACGAAGAAATCTGGGACCTCAGAGATTGGCTTCACGAAGCAGGAATAAGAAAGCTGAATGAAATCTCAGCTTGGGATAGTAAAGGGAATTGGATCGATTGGGTGATCCCACCTGTGCCGACACAATTCCAATACAAAATTGCAATTCTCAAATCGTTGCTCTCAAACACAACGTCAGTCCACTGGAACAGCGTAGACAGATGGGGTTGGGGTGATACTGGGTCTTACATGTCAGCTTTGGGTTATTTTTCCCTGCAAATCAAAAAAGATAGACTGAGAGCGACATCGCTATGGAAACAGGTATGGAGCACCAAGGGGCTACCCAAAGTTAACTTCTTTTTTTGGATCCTCATGCAGAATAAACAACTCACAGGGGATAACTTGTCAAAAGAAATTTTGTTGGGCCTCATAGATGCACAATGTGCAGAAACTCTAGAGAAACAACCTCCCACCTATTCATTGACTGCGTTTTTGCCAAAGAAGTTTGGGAACTAACTCTCCTTGGACTGCTCGCCTCCCCTCCCCATCACCCCTCCGTGGCTGATCTGTTTTATGAGTGGTTTCAATATTACCCTCAAATCATCCCTAATAAATCCCTTTGGTCTCACATTTGGCTCTCCATTCCCAAATTTGTATGCTGGGAAATCTGGCTTGCCTGGAATGACTTAATCTTCAACAATTCCTCTCGCTCTCCTGCTAAATCCGCCTGAATTGCAAAAGCTCTTCTTATCGAATCTGTCCTCCTGCATTCCCAAACCTCTGACTTCTCCCTTCTCCCCTCTGAAAAGGCTTGGCTAAACCTTCATAGCCCTCATCCCATAAGCAAAGACCGTTCCCTTCCCCCTCCCCTCCCCTCTCCATCTTGGAAAATTAGAGAACCTGAAGCTGCCTTTCAATCCTGGTGGAAGACCCAAAACACAACTTCAATCTTCTTCGAAGGTGCCTCCAAAGGAAATCTAGGGGCTGCAGGAGTTGGAGGAGTCAGATACTTCTCAGACAACCCCAGAAAAGTCCATTTTTGCTGGGGGCTTGGTATCCACACAAACAATCAGGTAGAGCTCCTTGCTCTCACAAAACGATTCCAAATAGTTCGGGATAAAGGCATCAAATAATGCCAAGCATTTGAAGACTCCGAACTTCTCATTAAGAAGATCAACTCGGATAACCAGTTCAACAATGCTATTCTCAACAAGTCTCTGAAAAGGTTAAAGCTAATTCTGCAAGATTTCACCTCCTTCAAAATATACCATATCCTCAGAAGCCTGAATAGGGAGGTGGACGAAATGGCAAACAAAGGTTGTCCCTTAGCACTAGGAACACTCAACAACAATGGCAACAGTGCTAACTCATATTGCATTCCTTAACTCAAGGGCAGAATAGAACAAGAAGCAGGAAGCATGGATTACAACATATGGAACATTCTTGAGAGGATTATGACTGACAATTTTGGCACATCAACTGTAACATAGTATAGCATGATGTGCATAGGTAAATCTGGGGACCTTTCTCCATCTTAAAATCAATCATACTATGTAGTAGCTGCTTGATAAAGATGGCAGCCTGCAATTGCTTCGTCAAGGATATCGGAACAGAGGAGCCATTCATTTCTCCTGCCAAGTCTTTCTACCTCTGATATTGAAGGCGGTATATGCACTTTACCATGGCACTCATATGGACATTGTTGGTAACCACTCTGTCGACGACTCTGCAATCAGATGGGGCTCAGATGGAGGACTTCTTATAAGGACACTGTTGGTTAGTTCTTTATTGACGCTTCTGCAATTAGATTGGGTTTGGATGGAGGACTCCCGCTTTGACATCAACTGATGGTAACAGCCTAATTCTGAAAACAATAGCCTATAGTGGATAGTAACTCATCACGCGCCAGAATCTCCAGTGGTTTCCAGCTAAACCCACTGCAAAGCTTGTCATCGTGTCGGATAATGAACAAAGTTCTGAGAGGTAGCCTCTAGTGTATCGTCTGGTCATTCCAGTCTTCTTAAGCATGTGGAATATTCTTAATGGCGGAAAAGATGTAAGGAAAAGCTATGAAAAAATGGTTGATTAGGCTTAGGCCCAACCAGACTTCATTAATAAATTATATCCGTTACAGTTGAAAAAAAAAATATACAATTTCAACATCTTACCATGTAAGGTGCATCCTTGAGTTTTCTTTCCCCTTGAAGCTTGTCAATAATATTTCTAATTGTATGTCTCAATGAAATGTCACAAATCTCCATAATGGTGATGATGTGACTTCTACAAATCCCGCAACCACTTTACTAAAAGCTTGATAATTATAAGGGCCACTAACATAGTCAATGTTTGGGATGTTGAAACCATGGGGAATATCTGCAATAACTAGGGAATAATCCCTTTTAGGTATGAGTTTAGTAATGTCTTCACAATCACCTTGTATTACTTGGTATTGAATAGTTTCAAGCCCATTCCAAATGAAATGAGTAGGAGTTGGATCAAGTTCAACATTACTAAGATGTTTCTTTCTTAGTCTTTCGATCTTAATTTTTTCAATAAAGCTTCTGAAACTATTTGGTACTCAATTTTCATCCTTCTTCATCTTTAATAAAATAAACAAATATATGTATAAGTTATAAAATAAAAATAATATACATATGAATAGAAATGAATGTATAAATCAACATACCTTTTTAAATGCAAGATAAAAATATTTCAGTATTGATGTAGAAATTGAATTTGGGTAGTTGCGTATAACATCATCCCAACTATCTTCATTCAAAAATTTAACCATTTGTTCTTGTATTTTCATGTAAACCTTGTGACTAAATAGATAAAGTAAAAAAATTTAATATAGTGATAAGTAGAACAAACACTACCAACAACAATATGTTATATTTAAAACAAAATTATAATCTAGAAATAAGTAAAGATAATTCAAGAAACTTACTTTTGAAATTCCTCACACATTTCGTCCAATGATAATTCCCCTGACTTCACACAACATAATATTGTTTTGACAAGTTTTTCATCCTTCACTCCTTGCAATGCTCTCCCAGGTGTGATAGTCATATCTTCTGGAAGCAACTTCATTTGAGGACCTGATTTATTGCTGCTACATATTAATGATTTAGATTTATTGACATTCTAGTTTTTAATGCCAATGTTCTCCCACATGCTAAAAAAATGATTAATCAATTCCCATATCTCTCTAGCTCTAAATTCCAACTAGAAAATGTTATTAATACCTCTTAATATATCATAATGTACTTTTCTACCTTTTTAATTGATTTTTTCCTCAATTTGATAGCCTATTTCCATACAACATTCGTTCCTAAATTATAGGCAAACCTTTGTCTTATCCCCACCACATTTTTCTTCAAATTCATTATGAATAAATATAACCCTTTGGATGAAATTCATAGAAATCCTATACTCATTATCTATATTATGATCCCATGCCAATAACTTTGCTTATGTATCAGATAAACCATCATAAATGATACATTTCATTGTTTCAAAACGTGGGTTATTGGGATATTCCTCCATCAATTTCCTTTGAGATTCTACAAAATGGTTCCCCCCAAGCACATAATAATTGTATTCAAAACATTTTGACTTATCAAATGCGTCTTTGTTGGGAAATTGAACTGGATCAACAAGAAGCACATAATCAACCACATGATCATATGGATTATACCTCATCAATGTCTTCAAGTTGTGAACATGCAAGTGGTGTGGCTTTCTAATTTGATATTTAAATTTTCCTTAACTTGGCTTATGGATTTGTCTAACATTAAGATGAAATGTACGACCACCCTCAATAATGTTTGTCTTTGTCAAGTGATGTCGAATGGAATTTTATTTTGTTTTAATAATGCCATCCTCTAAATCAGCTGCTAGTGTAATGATTTCCCTTCTTTATTTTGAATTTTCACTAGGAACTCAACTGTTGGCGTTAAATTTTTGAGAATGATCAACTTTTATTTTCTTCCTCCTCTTTTCTTCTAGATAGGTAACATCCTCGTCATCAACTAGAATAGAGACATTCTTGGGAATTTTTTCTTTTGGTCTTTTATGACTCTTCTCCTTTATAACATTGGTTCTAATCTCATCCTTAGTAATGACAACATATTCTTGAGCTTCAGTTTCAACTTTCTCCTCTTCAAAAGTAACATGTCTAGCTTTACTAGATTTAATCATTATAGGCATTCTTTGTTGATCCCTTGGATGTAATTTTGTAGCATCATGAATTACTTTTTTTTGCTTGTTTTCCATATCTTCTTCTGACCCTGAGTTGAAACTGCTGACAACATTCATAATATCTTACTCTATAAAATAAATTCCTCCCAACATAATTGAAAGATTTTCAAAAAAATATGTCAAAAAAATTATCATATGTCAATAAAAACTAAGGTATAAGAGATAAAATGATACAGTTAAAATAAAGAAAAGCACATAAATATAAATTAAAATACTTACAATATCTTGTGAAATCTCATTTATGATTTGTTTACACATCTTTGTAGAATAATTTGTCGTGTCATACATTGAAAATGCAAATGGATATCTAACCTTGCCATGTGACTTGCGCAGTTTTGTAAGTACATAAACAACTTCAGTAACCGGTATCAAACACATGTCTAGTACTTTTCCCGTCACCTCATAACTTCCATTGTCGTTAGGGATATCAACATATAGATATATATGTGGATGTTGTTCGCCTTCTCTATATTTCACAAACCATATATGTTTTGAACGCTTCACTTCTTGTGATTTCTTCTAGTAAGAAATCAACTTCTTATCATTTGAGGCACTTGCTAGATTTGTATCTATTAGCTCTTGTTTGGTTTGTTCATCATTATTTTTTGAGGATCCACCTCTAGTTTTAGTAGTCTTTGATCCAGAAAGATTCACATAAATCTTCCTTGATGCCATTTTCTTCCAAAAAATATACACATATAAATTAGTAAATTACAGAAAAACCAATAACTTAAGGAAACAAATAAAATGAAACAAAATCTAAAAATAAAAAAAAGACCAGAAATGTGGACATCAACCACCACGACAAGTTGGATGTTAGGTTCATACAGGTAATAAAAAAAATCCATTCCTTAGAAAAAAATTATTTATTTTTTCATTTGTCCCTGAACCCTTGGTAAGCCAGGGGCCAATTATGAGAATCACCCCCCTTCTTGCCAGAGGGCCAATTATGAGAATCACCCCCCCCACCTGCCAAAGGGTTGATTCTGAGAATTAGATGCCTGATTGCTAGGGGGTCGATTCTGAGAATCAACTCCTTGCATGCCAAGTGGTCGATTCACATAATCACCCCCTACCTGCTAGGGGGTTGTTGTGCGTTAGTGTTGTGTCATGCATGTTCTTGTTGGAAGGCATGCCCGATAATGGGAATTCCCACCCATGGCAAAAAGGCCCTCTAATCTTCTAGGGGGTGATTCCCATAATCACCCCCTGGCCTACCGAGGGCCGTTTCCCAAAATCAGCCCCCTGACTTACCAGGGGGCATTCTAGGAATGAGCCCCTAGCCTTCTAGGGGGAAGATTCTCAGAATTTCTCCCCTGGCCTACTGGGGGCCAGTTCTCAAAATTGACCTCACGACGGGCTGGTCCACAGGAGTGGGTGCTACTGACAGGCATACCCACTGCCAGGCATGCCCACCCACAAGCATTTCTTGTGGGTGGGCATGCCCACAATTGAGAATCCCACAACCAGGCCCACCACGCCCACTGCTAACATAGTGGCCTCCTGCCTGCCATGGGACTATCGAGTAAGCCTGGCTCATGTCAATTTTTAATTCTAAAAGGAATCTAAATTTTGTCAATAAAATGCTATTTTTTTTTTTACTGGAATGTGTTTTTTGTCTCGTATTTTGCACAAAGATAACAACCCAACTAACAGATAATTACTAGTAAACCTATGGGAGTTTAAGAAATGCACTTAGCAAAAGGGAAACTAACCTTTCAAATGCAATAATATTATGTTGAATTTGTTGTCGATAACAATGTAGTTGCTCCACAAAATCACTCCAAGTCTTTTAATGAACCTCGAAAAGCCTTGATGTGATGTGAGGAATAACAATAATGAAATTTATGATATAGAAGAAATTACAGAATTGTTTTATTGCATGGTGAATGTGGTATTAATTTTTATTTTATAAAAACTTAACATATAAATCATGTTAGGGTGATATAGTAATTTATGATATAGTTGAAATTATGGAATTTTTTTACCGCATGGGAAATATGGTATTAAATTTTTTTATAGAGACTTAACATATAAATCATGTTATGGAAATATAGTCAGTTCCATCCACTTCTGGAGGGCAAGCTCCTGCCCATATTGTCAGTGAAGCCCCAGCTCCCACTGTCCAGGTGGTCCAAGCCTCACTCAATGAGGCTTTGAAGTTTTTTGAAAGTGCCCTAATCTGCCGGTTCAATGTTCTTTGGTCGCGGCTAACATCTCTCCACAATTGGATCTCGGAGGTATGGAAGCCTATCATTTCTAATGAAATTAATATCTACCCCTATGCTAGGGGTCTTTTTATAGTAGATTTTGAAAATCCTGAAAGCAAACAATGCATTCTAGATTTCGGCCCTTGGTTTTGGGAAAACTCAGGCCTAATCATGAAGCCATGGAACCCATCATTCGATCCCTCAACAATAGTCATAACCTCAACAACAGTTTGGGTGAGATTGCCAAGCATACCCTTGCATCTCTGGAATCTCTCCTTGCTAAAAGCCATTGGAAATGCAATTGGGAAATTTTACTGCAGGTGCCCAGAAATAGAGGAATATGCCAGAACCACCTATGCACGCATTTGTGTGGAAATGGACTTTAGCACTGGATTCCCAGCTGAAATAAACCTAACAAGTAAAGACTATGAATGGAACCAGAAACTAGATTATGAAAGTGTCCTCTTCAGATGTCGATCCTGCTTTGAGACAGGGAATCTAGCCAAAAATTGCCCAAAAGCCTCCCAGAAAAATTCTACTAGAAAAAACGATCATAGATCTACATGGTCGGAAGGAGCACAAAAAGAAAACTACACTGTCATTAAAGAAGAATACTCTAGAGCAAACTCTGTATCATAAGAAATCAGGCAAGAAAGAAATAGCTCTCAAGACAAGCAGGGAGAAATCCCTGCCCAACAACAAAAAGGAGAAATCGATGACCCCTCAAGCATCAATAGTTATGAGGATTCCAATATCACACAAAATAAATCTTCATTTAACAACAAAGTAGATCTCCTAGACAAAACTTCTTCTCAGACTATCTTCAAAAGGATGAACACAATAGACCGTGAAGCTAAGACACCAATGTCCGAAGAACCAAAAGAGATGAAGGAGATGCAAGATAAAGGAACTTGGAAGACCGTAGAGAAAAAAAGAAAGCTATAGCACCAATATCACCAAGAAAGACGAGGAGCAGACAATTAAAAACTAAAGAAATTATAGGTCCGATAGACCAATTTGGTCTCAGTGGACGTTAACCACTATCATCATCGTCATCATCATCATCATTAGTAATTTATGATATAGCGGAAATTACAAAAAAAAATTACCGCATGGTAAATGTGGTCTTAATTTTTTTTTATAAAATCTTAACATATAAATCGTGTTATGACGATATAGTAATTTATTTTAAATGAGTGATAGAAGATATAATAAAAATAAAAATAAAAATTCAATTGTCTAGTAAATACTATATTGTTTAAGTAAAAGATTAATTTAGGTAAAATATTTAGTTTAAAATTTTAATTTAAAGATATAGTTTAAAAGATTAAATTCATGAGAAATTTCAGTTTAAATTTTTCAATAAATTATAGAAATGTTTTTTGGAGGGAAATAAATGAAACCAAATTTTTGGCAAAAATTTTTAGAGGGAAAGTTTGGAGCGCAATTTTCATTCTTTAAGCTATATATTATCATTAGGAGAGAGTGAATTTGTATCATTCAACCTCTTTTGTTTGAAAGGCATGGATTCTTCTGATAGTGAAGTTTCATTTTGTCAAGCATCAACATATTTGTCGCGTAATAACTCTATTCATATTGATGAATATAACGAAAATTCTTTCACTATGAATAGAGAGTCAAATCTTCCACTTAGTCCTAATCCTAAGCACTATGAGAGGAACACTAACGAAGGGCAGGATGAAGAATTTCAAATAAATATTGAGTCATGGTTTCCACTTAGTCCTAATCCTATGGACTATGAGAGCAAAATTCATGAAAAACATGGAGAAGAATTTCAAATAAATAGACAATCACAGTTTTCACTTAGTCCTAATCCTATGGATTATGAGAGAAGTAGTGATGAAGGCCAGGATGAAGAATTTCCAATAAATCGAGAGTCACAGTTTCCACTTAGTCCTTATCCTATGGACTATGAGAGCAACAGTGATGAAGGCCATGATGAAGAATTTCCAATAAATTGAGAGTCACATTTTCCACTTTGTCCTAATCCTAATGGCTATGAGAGCACCAATGATGAAGGTCAGGATGAAGGATTTCCAATAAAATGAGAGTCACATTTTCCACTTAGTCCTAATCCTAAGGACTATGAGAGTAGTAGTGATGAAGGAAGGGATGATGAATTTCCAGTAAATAGAGACTCACCTTTTCCACCTAGTCCTAATCCTAAGGACTATGGGACCAGTAATGACGAAGGGAAGGATAAAGAATTTCCAGTAAATAGAGAGCCACACTTTCCACTTAGTCCCAATCCTAAGGACTTGAGAGAAGTAGTGACAACGCGAAGGATGAACAATTTCCAGTAAGTAAAGAGTTGCATTTTCTACGTAGTCCTAATCCTATGGACTATGAGAGCAACACTCACAATGCACATGATGAAGAATATCTAATAAACATAGAGTCAAATTTTCCATTTAGTCATAATTGTAACAACTATGAGGGTGGCACTGATGAAGGGAAAGACAAATAATATTCTCCAAGTCAGTATTTCAAAAGCACAGATGATCATAGTGAGGATAATATTCCTCGTAATTATAATGAAAATGCTTATACAGATGATGATTCAATGATGGATACATTGCCAACAAATATTGTATCAAGGAGTAGGAGCAGACCTTTTCGTATCAATCCAAGATGTTCTAGTTATACAAGGGGTAGAGAAGAATATCTCATGAGAAGAAGTTCTATCATTGCTGTCATTTGACTTGAATGCTGTCAAAAGGATTCCTTGAAACATATGGATTTTAAGTTTGCATTGGAGAAAAGGAAGAGATATTTGTCAATGAATAAAAGCATGCAAAATTCATATTTAGTGGGATGCATGCAATCTACATTTTCAGGTTATTATTATCATATTGGGTTTTTATTTATCTATTGAAAGGCTTTCAAAATGTTTCATTTAATGGGTAATTTATGTCTTTCAAGAATCCAAGAAAATTTGGAAAAGGATCCCACATTTCATTCAGAAGTACGTCATAAACGAGAGTTTGGGCCTGTTAGTCTCATGTTGCAGCAGGTTACTCATATATCATGATTGACATTTTTACAATCCAAACATGTCATACTTTGCATGCTGCAATGCTCCATATTTGCTAAATAGTCACCAAGGAAAGAATGCTACTCAAAGTTCATCTACTGCATTCCAATTTTGAAGAGTCATTCTAGTTTTGTAGAATTTTCAGCTAAAGGGAGCTCCAAACAACTTAATCTTGGTCTTCCTAGGTTTCAATTTCCTATTTTAGAATATAGAGAATGAAAATCTGTCCAAACAGCTTAATCTTGGCAGATTCTTAGATAGGTAGAGAATCAAAGGAGCCCAACTGCTTAATATGGGCCCTTGGAAGAAATAAGGGTAGTTTGTAGATAGGAAGGCATGAAAAGAAAAAATTGAAATGCTGGGTCTGCAAGTCTAATTGCACCCAAATCAAAAGAAGAAAAAATGTTAGGTAAGTAGGCCGGGTAGGTAGTTTTGAGGTTGCAGAATCCTAATTTCTGATCAATTCTATGGTTTCAGAGTATCATCTCTACTGCTCAAATCAGGAATAACTAACTTCCCTTTCTTCCTCTTCCCCAAATCATTAAATAATTTCCCCAAAAAGAGGTAAAGATCTACTTTATATCTCTCAGTTTCATCATTCTCCATGTCATTAGCCTCAGTGAAGATCTGCTTCACTCAAGGAGGATCCATACTTTCTCTATAAGGTTCTATCTCCCCTTTGAAGCCTAAGATCTCTGAAACTTAGCACTTTCTTTTCATCTCCATAGTAACTACTGACATTATTATTTAACTCCCTATATTTTCCCCATCCCCCTACTAAAACTATGTAGATAATCCCCTTATGTAAATATCCCCTCCCCCTGGTCGAAATATAACCATAAGTACTTCTCTGGGAATTACTAAGTCACCTGGACTTTAGTAAGAACCCTCCTTCTGCATAAATTTCCATTCCCAGGTGTTTGGACCACTTCCAAAACACAAAGTATACCCTTTCTAAAT
>APFE030305100.1:53889-64306 GCA_000404065.3 Pinus taeda | reverse complement strand
TGAAAATTTATCATAAGCCACTTTCCAAAGAGGAGTTTGTCAAAATGTTCCAAGAGAATTCTGCAATAAGGCTGGTGGAGAAGAATCCTTCTCCCCCATCAGCCTAATATTTGTTTCTTGTATTTTTTGAAAAAAAAAAGAAAAAAAAAAGAAAAAAAAAGGAGAAAAAGAGAAAAGGAAAAATGTGTATAAGCCTGAAAACGAATCATAGATTGGCAGTCTTATACAGAAAATATAGAGTGAAAATCAGGGACACTTGACACTCCATATTTTCCAAAAAAAAAAATGTCCTCTCCTTTTCTTTCCATCTTCACTTCATCTCACTCACCCATTTCATTTCACCTCCATCTCATTCTCATCTCCATTTCACTTGATTCCACTCCATTTTCACTTCATTCTCATTCCATCAATAAAAACCCCCCTTCAGAACTATTTTCATTTAGTTGGTTTTCCTCTAGTTATCTTTGTGCAGTTCATGGGGTGTTGTCTCAGTTTCCGTAGCTGGGAACCGTTTCCGTATCCAGAACCAGTTTCCGCAGCCAGAAACGATTTCTGCAACCAGCATCACTCTGTTTTCAAAAAATACAATCAAATGTTAGTGCCATAATCATGAAATGCAAGTGTACTTGAGCTATAGACATGGGGCATATCCAAGATATCAAAGAAGAGCAATTGGTTAGAAACCTTGAGCAAAGAATTGACAAAGTTTCCAAAGGTATGATCAAAAATCTTTATCAAATAACACTTCAAGTCATAATTACGTATAGTTATTAAACCATAACTGGTTCTCCTATGTGCAATGATTTAATATATTATCCCACTATCATTCTTATTCCGCAATATCACTCCACACACCTCGCATTCATTTCCCTAACGGTCTTATGATTACTCCGAGTTCAAACTCAAGAATGACTGCACTTCTATTTATTACCCGTACTCTTAAGACATGACCTATTGTGTTACGGCCCTCCTCAGCCGTAATTTCCGTAGCCTTCTGTTGAGACATGTAAAATCTCATACACAGTCACCCGACCCGAAAGAATCCCGCCGTTACTCCACTCGCTTATCACTCCACTTATACCATATTCCTCGCATACATTCACATTCCATTTTATGAACTCGTTTACCACTGCTCACCACTGTTCCTCCTGTAATTCGGGTATCTCTCTATTTCCGACTGCAGTCACTACAGTTTGCTCTAGACCTTGATTGCAGCCACTACGGTCATCCTAAACCCTGATTGCAGTCACTACAGTCTATCCTAAAAACCTTGTAACAGAGCTATTTTTCCTTAACCCTCACACGCAGAAGAACTCTCAGTGGATTTAAAACAGAGGATGGGAAAATTGCTGAGAGCCGAGCCAGAAGGACTGAAATACTTGGAGGGTTATCCTCAAGTTAAGGAACTTCTGAAGAAAGTCAGATGGCTCTGATTTATCCAGAAATTTAAAGGGTATAACAAGGAGGTGACCAAAACTTTTGCGAGGTCCTTTAATGGACAAACAGTGGAGGTTGGAGAATTGAAATTCACAGTGACCGAGGCCACAATAGCAGCTTCCACGGGCCTACCTCAAGAATGTGAAAGGTGGTTTAAAAATAGAAGTGTGGATGATCAAATATGGAGAACCATGCTACAAAACCAAGGTATGGATACCACTGTATTTACAAGAGGCATCCCTGTGCATGTATTAAAAGAGGAATGGTCTAGTCTACTGTTAGTTATCCAGAAATTTATCACATGTGAAGGTCGTTTTGGCTCTATGTATATGTATCATGTCAGGTTGATGATGAATTTCATAGATGGTCACACTCTTAATTTGCCTCATTTTCTGCTATCAAGTTTGAAAAAGATGAGTTTCAAAGTTCAAAAACATGTAGGCAATATTGAACCTCATCTTTACCATCATGGACTCATAAAAATTCTTATTGAGGATCAGTTGAAGAAAACTAAGGATACATGGGAACAATTCCTTACAAGAAACTGCTTCCAAGAGCTATCTAAGGCCTTTGGAAGTAGTCCACCAAAAGTTCCAAGGAAAAGTAGGAGGAAAGAGAAAAATGTTGCAGTCCAAGACTCCCCTACAAAAGAAATTCAAGAAACTATCAAAAAAGAGGAAGAAGACCAAGTTAAAAGTAAGAAACAGAAGAAAGAAAAAGGCAAAAGAACCATTCAAGAGATTTATCCATCCCCTGAGCAATCCATAGAAGAAGATTATCAACCTCTATCAGTAATACTAATAGATCTTCAAGTTGCTGCCATGGCCAAGAAAAAGTAAAAAGGAAAACCGAGTGCACAAAAGGAGAGTATGAGTTCATCCTTGAGAAGGAGCTCTAGGCTAAAAGGGAAGTGGAAGAAAACCAAAGAAAATCAGTCACACTTTATTGATTTAAGTGAAGAGGCACTTGAGAAATCTCCAGCTCAGCCAAGCCTTGAATCAAGTCCTCCACGTGAGGAAAGCCCTTTTCGGCCAGAAAGAGAGAGCAGTCCTCCTCCACCAGATTTTGAGTTTAGGTAGAGAAAGACACCTGAGGTAGATCCTAGTCAGCAAGAGGTATATAACTACCTGGAATCCTTAGAATAATCAGCTGTAGGACCAATTACCTCTCTGCCACTTGATGCACAAGTTCAGTCTTTGAAACATGAAGCATTTGAGCTAGAAGTCCTAAATAGACATATCATACAAGAAAATGAAGCACTTAAAGAGAAGGGTAAGGTAGACAAGATTGTCCATGATAACACTATGCTTCATTTAGGACAATGGCAAAAGAAAAACAGAAGACTGAAGAAGAAGTGCAAAACGTTAAGCAGGGCATTGATTAACCTCAAGTTCAAATGTCTAGTCAGAAAGCCAAGGATGATGATGACGATAGCATCAAAGAAGAAGAAAAGAGGACTAGATGTCCTTGCAGAAGCCTCAGAACATGTGGATTAGAGGGAGATAACTCAATTTTGGTTGCATGAGGACATGCAACACCTTCACAGTGGGGGTATGTTGAGCCTCAAACCTGCACCTTCCTATACATCCTCTCAGCCTTCTTTCTCCACTTACTTCATCCACCTAGTTGTTAAATCATTGCATTATAGTCTAAAAAGGACTTTTTATATGGTTTTATAACTATGCTTATGACTGTTGTTTGGTTTAGTTTTTTTGTTCATGCAGCTGCGGAAACTTGTTAGTTTCCGCAACCAGCACAGGTTTCCGCATCCAGCACAGGATTCCGTAGCTATTTTGTTAAAAGCTGTGCTACAGGTGTCCTATGAATAAATGAGCTACATGGGCAAGCTCCAGGTGATGGATACATGGAACGTGTCCCTTCAAATCAGTCAAATAATCCATGGAAGGCCACTGTCAATGAAGGTCAAAGACAAGGCCAACCAAAGAGTTCAGCAGTGGCACATCATTGTTTTGAGCACGTGAATGTTACGTGGCACAATCCTCAGCTCACGAAGGCACCAGCACACCTGGAGATCATTCCCGAGACCTGAATCCAACAGCTACCACTCCGAAGATTTAATAGACACGATGACAGTTACACTAGATCTCGGCTGAAGGGATCTACGTGTCTTTAGCAACGCAGTTAATAGCGTAGGAGTTTGTTAATTAGCTTTAGCATTTTGGCATTATAAATAACGCGTTGATGAATTCTGTAAAGAATCTTTTTGATATGTGAATTCTCAACCGTTTATGTGAATTCCAAATTGCTGGTTATCGCCCCACTGTTTTTATATGTTGCTGTTTTAATACATGAGAAGACTTTTCTGAGTTCATCCGTGTGACTACTTGTTGACTGGCTGAAGTGGAAGAGGGCCCCTGCACGCTGAATCCTTGTAAAGTTTCCATTTAGTTTTATTATGTTTTTGTTTTTATCATTAGCTTGTACATAATATACTGTTTGATGTTTCTGTTGTTTATATTTTCACCTCTATTTTCTTATAGCTGTCAACTGATCAGTGCTTTTCTGTAGGTTTTCTTAGGCAGCCCGGGAAAATTTTTCATCTTTTTGATAACTATTGGCATATGAGATGATCTTGTCCTTCCTGCTAACTTTCATTTTCTGAAGTTTAATTTCAATATTGTCCTTTCCAAGTTGTGATTTGCTTATTTATTTTTCTGCTATTTAGATATCATACTGCTCACCAGTTTATGGTTTCTTTCTATAGTCAAGTGACTTTGTTAGCAATAAATCAAAATATTACTAACTGTAGTGTGATTTAGATATCATATTGCTTAACTTATTCATGGTTGCTTCCCACAAGGTAGATTGAGCTGATGGGTAAAGGACCAGAAGAGTTCAAGTAGTGTTTCTTTTATGCAATTTAATTTCTTGTCATTTAGATATCATATTGCTTGACTTGTTCATGATTACTTCCCATAAGGTAGATTGAATTGAAGGGTAAAGGATCTAAAGAGTTTAAGTAGTGTGAATTAGTTGCTTTGCTTTAAGTTTGAGTTGCTTTTAGTTTTTACTTTCTTTTCATTTCAGTAGCAAGGATACTGGGCCATTGTCATTAGTTCACTATTTGATGCATTTATTTCCTCTTAAGAATTGATTTCAATTGTTTTAAAGCTTTCTTTTGATCACTTTCAAGTTTGAGAAAATCACTGTAGAAACCATCACCGTCTACATTCCATACTTCACTTTTATCCTCGCCATCATACATTAGGGAAAAATAAATCCAAAAATAAACTAAAAAACTCAAAAACGACAAAAGGCTAAGGAAATGGTTATCTAGTACATATAGTACACTTCACTTTGTCAGTTTATGAACCCCGGGTTGACATTTTAAATAGAAATTTAGATCACACTAAATTGACCAAACAGATATCACAAAAGTGCTCAAGTGAGTGCACGTTGTCAGTCGGCATGCTACACGGCCATCGATGTGGAGATTCACGAAGTGTATATAGAAGCAACAAACTGGCTTGTTCATTAGAACATCCATCTTCCTCATGAAACATGGAAAGAAATTCATGTAGAAACTCAGGCCAGGCCAATTCGCCTTCACCATCATATGTGTAAGTCAACAAGAGATCAAAGAAATCCCTCGTGATGATGACATCTTCGGCATGCAAAAAACATCGTGGAGGTTGTAGAGTGAAAGACCCCATGAGAGATATGTAAAGGTTCAAAACAGGATGAGAGGATAGAACTTGTCATCTGGCCCTTCTTCTAGTGCCAGAAATGTTGGCGGTGCTGGGCCGCCAAAATGTCAGGGGATCTCCTTGGTAAGAAGTCCCAATTAGACTTAAACCGTTTGGTGTAGGAGTCCTAGTAGTGGGGCGTACGGTAATGCCTTGACTGTGATTTTACACAGAGTTAAATAAGATAAATATATTATATTAAGAAGTGTAAGTTCAAGCATACAATACATCCATGTCCAACCACTAATTTCGACAGTGGAACGCTACATCCTCAACCACCTGCTCCTCTAAAGAGTTGTACTAGCTCTATGTAGTGGAGAAGCCAAGGCTCGTTACAATATTGTCCAAGCTCTCTCTAAGATAGTCTTATTGGAAGCTTGGCTGACAAAAAGCCTATACAATGAGTTATGAGGTTCTATTTATAGAAAAGGGTGGGGTGACCCTTGACATCCCTTTTGAGATCGTTCATCTACCCTCATGACCCTTCAACTACTCTATGACTGTTAAATTCAACTATAGATACTTGAAATTCCACTTGACAAGGCACTACATTACAATGCACATGTGCCCATGTGAGACAAAATTGCTTTAGCAAGCCATGCAAGACATCGCTGACACTCAGATCGTTGTGGTGAGACCAACTCTTTGACATGCTTTTGATGGTCAAAGGTGATGATCTCAAGCCAAGCTTGGTTGTCCATGATGGTGTTCGTGCGGTCAATGATGACATATTTTTGAAGCGAACTCTTGCCTTCGTTGCATCTAGGTGCATTGATATGGCTCCTCTATCCAACTCGTCTAATAGCATGCGCATGGTCGTACTGGTGCGACCAGACTAACACGATGTTGATGCATAGTGTCTATGATGCTCTCCAAACATGTGTTGGTGGCCGTGTGCATCAACTTGTCGATGTACATGTTGAGCTACAGTTGGACTTGCTTCTTGTCTTCGCGTCGGTGCATGCACACAATGACATGCATGCTGCTGCATTCCCTTGCATGTGATCAAAAACACTACTCACCTTGTCTACTCCATGCCAGTTGCTGGGATGGATCTACAACCTGTATGGGAGCAGTTTCATCTGTGAGTGCATGTTGCACCCCTTGCTATACTTGTTCCTGGTGCAAATCATTCTCATATCTATGCAGCTCCTGTTCTTCCTTGAGTTTCTTCTTTAGCACAAGCAACTCCTTCTTTGTTCCATTCTCTGCCTTTGTGCGATCTTCATGTCGCGTCATCACCTCATAGCCTGAGTCTACAAAGTTTCTTTCATCACAAGTGGATTTTCTTGAGCTTGTAACTTTGTTCTGAAAGCCATTGTACCTATGCTGCTGAGAGACAAATGAACACCTGTGATACCTGGAGACATTGCAACACTAATGGCAAGCAATATGTTAGTTGAAAACAAAAATGAACTTGAGAGCTGCCTTGCAACATACCTGTGTGACTGATCATGAAGGTTGCACAATTTCCATTGGGAGGTCGGGAGACTGATTGCCAAAACTGCACAAGGCACAATCTGGGTTATCAAGAGGTTAGCTGACTGTTGGAACTGTGCAATGCATAGTCTAGCTTGGCCTGCTGATGACTGAAATTGTGCAATGCACAATTTCAGTTAGCAGTGACATGCAACTAGCAAATTGCATTGTGCAGTTTTTGGGGCCAACACAATAATGCCTCCAAGAATTGCACAATGTAAGCCTTGACGTCAGTTCCTGACTAGATTTGTGCAATTTCTAGAGGGAAGGAAGAGCCCTCGCTTCTGGAAATGCGCAGTGTCATGAGCCCCATAAATGGGTAATTATATGGGCTCATTTTACCTCTTAATTCAACTTAATCCACAATTCTCATTAGTTTATTGTATGATTTTGATCATATTTATGCTAATAGAGTGAATTGTGTTAGTCATTATGCCAAAAAGTCTAATGTGTGCTTTATGCAGATTTTTGGTCAATTTTGAGACAAAATCAAAGGTTTAATGAGCACTTGGCAGCCAAATTCATGGAAGTACAAGGGAGAGGATTTGTAGGAGGGTGTCCACTTCATTTATGAGCCCTTACCTCGAATTCTCCATCAAAAACTCGGAGCAAAAAGCCAAGGGGCAGCCAAGCAAGTCAAGCAGGACTGTTGTTATCTTCAGTTCCAGGAAGCTGAGTCCCTTGATTTTAGGAGGACTGTTGGAGGTCCCCATTTGTATAAATAAGAAGGCATAGGGCCTTAGTTTTGTTAATCAGATTTTAGTTAGATTTTATCTATTGGACAAATTTTTTTCGCACTTTAGTGCAACTCTGCATTTTAGCTCATTTTCAAGCTCTTGCTGTAAACAATTTTGTGACATGATTATTTTTTGAGTAATGGAGATAAATTTCACTTTGCACCAGCTTTGAGCTTTCTGAGGAGGCTGTAGCTCTTGGGGCTGGGCCCAACCCAAGTGCTAGTACCTCCTTTGTGTACTTTTATGTGTTTTTCTTGCATCCATCGAATAGTTTCTGTTATTTAGGTTAGAATCTTGCTTTGTTACTTAGGTTGTTTTTGATGATTAAGATAGTTTTTCATGCTTCAAGTTGATTTGATAGTTTGGTAATAGAAAAGATCTGAAAAAAGGCCATCAAACAGTCTTTGATCTCATTTCTCCCTCCTTGGGACCATGGGATGAGACCAAGGCATACTTGCTGCCACAAAAACACTGTCTTTGCCTTCCAATGCAATTGCTAGTGTTAGATTTTAAGTTGGAAAAGTTGATATGAGTTGTGTGTTCATGTTTAGATCTATTCTTACTCAGTTTCCATAGCTCTCTTGCATGATTTCCTATCTATAAACTTATGTTCATCATATTTCTGGTTTTTAGGTCAGATTAGGTCAAAATACATAGATATCTGGTTTTTCAGTCTTTATTCGATCAGTTTTGGAAAATATTGTGCAGAGCACCTGTAATACATTCCTACATACCCTTCCTCTATCATACAATCTGCTCCAGCCCCTAACTCAAGATTTCTTCCCTTCATTTGCCACACTCTCCCAATTTGCCCTAATTTCTACATTTTTGTGCAACATTGCTTGCTCCATCCTTGGACAAATTCTACCACCTTCATCACTCGTTAGCTTCATTCACCAGGTCCTAGGCCCCTTCACATCCTCATTCATCCTCCATTTCCACTTTCCCACTATTTTTCCACCGTCAACCCTCTAAAATACTCTTTCAGCTCTTCTTGTAGAACTTCCTATAGAACATCTTGTAGAACCCCTGCAGACTTCCTGTAGAAGTTCACGTGAACAATTTTTCAATATCTGATAATTGTGAAAATCTCTGGAAGGGTTTTAGGGACCCCATAGGCCCTCTTCTCACCTTCCCAACCTCCTGCAAGCACCCACTCCATTTCCTTTCGCCAATCAATCTCTGCACAGTAAAAAATCGTTAAAGCACATGCATAATAATTCTACAAAATTACTCAAAAATACAAAAAGATGTTTTTTCCATATTTTCCTTTAGAAGTAGCTTAGTCACATGCATTTTACCTTTCCAAGAGTCGATGGTATCCATTTCTGCATCGTTCATCTCTTTTCTTGCACTAGTAGGGTTAGTCGGTAAAACTAGGGTTTGCTAGGGTTTGCATTTCCTTTTAGCTTTGAGCTTCTTTCTGCAAGTAGACTAGCCTCTTTTGAGTTAGTTTTCATCCATCATAGTTAAAAGATTCTTCTAAGAGCTCATAGAAGTTGGCTTAGGTCCTATCGAACTTGTGCCAGCTGATCAAGTGACAGCCTGCGGCAAGAGCTAGTACTTGTGCATATAGAACCGTCGCTTCCAAGTTTGTTACGAACAACCGGGTTGATAAAAGTAAAGAAGGGAGTCCTAGGAGTTGCAGCATCATTGCTGCAATACTGGAGCCCACCATATTTTTGGTGCTGTTGCCGAGGAAGCGTCAGAGTATTTGTGATTACTGATTTTCTTCTATTTTCTATTGCAACATTCTACTAAGTAGTTTATTTCAGCAAGAGTAGAGTAGTTGTTTCATTTTCATTCTGCAATTTCATTTCCACAAAAGTATATTAGACATTTCTAGCTTTCATTTCATTTCAGCAAGTGTAGCTTAGCATTTCAATTCTGCAATTTCAATTCTACAAGCATAGATTAGCATTTCAAATTCTGCAATGTTGATTTCATCAAGCGTAGATTAGACATTTCCTGCTTTCATTTCAATTTCGCAATTTCATTTCAGCAAGCGTAGATTAGCTATTTTATGCTTTCATTTCAATTCCACAATTTCATTTCAACAAGCGTAGATTAGACATTTCCTTCTTTCATTTCAATTCTGCAATTTCATTTTAGCAAGCGTAGATTAGCTATTTCCTGCTTTCCTTTCAATTCTGCATTTTCATTTCAGCAAGATAGATTTTAGTTAGTTGCAATTTTCTATTCAATCCATTTTAGTTTTGCAGGTACAAGCAGAAAAAAAAAAAAAAAAAAGTCAACCAAAAAGATTTTATTTCATGCCTTGTAGGAGTAGAGATAATTAAGAAAAATGTTTGCACAACACCCCCGCTACTTCACACAGCCAACCTTCTCTCTTCTTCGATGGCTGTGATTAAGAAGAACCCTTAGGTGGACAGCAAGACACACTTGAAAAACCTATAGGGGAGAAGAATAAGAAAACATTCCTCTAGAGCAAATGGCTGAAAACAGAAATGTTGGGAGTAGTACCTTTTCTTCTAACTCATCCATTGAAGGTGAAATTGTAGAAATTCGAATAATATAACACTTATTCACAGAGATTATCCTGATTATACACTATTTGCGGAATGCATGCATAATACATAACTTTCTCTACCATTGATCACCATTTTGCGGAATTAAAAAAACAATCGCATGCGCACATTGAAACATCAATCACACATCAACACAGTATGTAATGGGGAAAGCATACAGCTGAAAACCCCCAACTATATGTATATTATAATGATAGAGAACATGTAACAATACATAGTACAATACTCCTCACAGGTACTCAGTATTATCTCCACATGCTACACACAAACTAGCTCAGATCTAAACAAGTCATGGGTTCAAATCTCCTCCATTGTTTGCCTGCCTCTACTATGCAATCCAAGTTGAGAATATATGAGTTCCAAGTTCGAAATCCCTTTGGCTTGTACTGCGCAATCCTCATTGGCAATCTCAATCAATGATTGTGCAAATCCCATGCACAACTATAGTCACAACTGATAGTAGTCTCACCCTTTCACCCACCTCTAACACTTGTCTCCACTGAATTGT
>APFE030305100.1:0-30241 GCA_000404065.3 Pinus taeda | reverse complement strand
AATCAAATTTGAAACATACGCCTAAAGAATCTAGGGCGTCAAACCAAACACAAATAGTAAGCTTCTGGACCAAAAACACTAGTTGGTCATGAAATCCAACCTCGTAGGATTCAGTACAGAAATGGCGGGTGGAACAGTTACCCCGGCAACCTGGTTAATGAATAGACTGGACCAAGTTCCTCCACTTTAACCGTCTCGAGTGAAGTGAACCCCCCAGAAAATCCAAGTGAGTCTAGCCGACGTCTCTCCAGGTATAGTGGGATCTTCCCTCCACCGTCACCTTGGGTAGAATCCTAAGATAATGGTCACTAAGGTTACCAACAACAACAAATACACCTGGGGGAACAGTCTACGCTCCGATAGCATGCAAGGGCAGAGTATCAAGCTCAATCCCCTTACCGGCTCCTTGACAATAATCCAAGGTTTACCAACAAGTGACCCCAGGCTCCTCGACAATGGTTAATCCGAGGTTTACCGTTTGTAATACGTGAATATCTGGCATCGTTCCCAATGAGGAAGGATTGATTCCCACACTGGTTCAAACACGATCTCGTGCTTCTCCTTTAAGAGGAGCTTTCCCAGAGCATAGATGCAACAATTGGATTTCTCTCCTACCGCAAGATACAACTACTTGTTTGTTTTACTATCTTGGAGAGTTAATTACTCCCTACTCCAAGACACTAGCCTAAGATATGTTGGTGTAATAGAGCCCTAGAAATAAAGAATTTCTAGATTAATTTTACTTTAAGCGTTATTTTTATTGGTTTTTGATTAAGTCAAGAGGTACGGAGATGAAACTCGTGGTGTGAAGACTCGACTCAAAATCACTAAAAAGATGCACTTAAGATGCTCTTCAATGAACTTCTAGCTAGGAAAGAGTTTGAGAATGCAAATGCGTGTAAACACATGTCTTTCTTAACAAACAAATTAAAAGAAGAGTTTTTTGCTCCAATGCACTCAAAACGAGACAACTAGTTATTTGCACAAGAATTTCCTTTTTCATTCAAATGCTCAAATGCTACCAAAACAAACTTTTTCAAAAGAGATTTTTGTATTTTTTATAAAAAACACTCAAAAGTATAACTAAAGCAAGTCTTGAGAAAACTATGAATAAAGCAAATCTTAAGATCTACAAACTATAAAAAACTACTTGAAGTAAAAGCTTACAAGATGTTTTTGTTTTTTCAATGATGTTTTACTTCGCAATAAGCAAACCAAGGACTAACTTGTCCAGAATCACAAATCAGTGAAAAAACAAGTGATTTTTGTTTTTTTTTTTGTAAAAGTGAAATCCAAACTTTTAACACAAGATTTTCGAAGTTTTGCAAAGAGAAAACACAAGATGGATTCCTCAACAAAGGTAGATTTTGCAAATGGTCAGACTCATAAGAAGGCCAGTAAAAACCAAGGTGATCTGAGGCTTCTACAGCTTCTAAGCTCTGAGATACTACATGACCAAAATGAAAATCAAGGCCGACAACCAAAACTTCTAGGAATTTCACCTAAAACCCTAACACTAATGGAATTAAACCAAGGAAAGTTATTAACAAGTCACATGCAGGTCTAGGCAGAGGATAACAACATCTAAACAAATACTAAACTAATTGAAAGAGCAAGATTTAAGTTTTTCAAATTTTTAGAAGGGTCTGCAGGCCCACAGTTCACACAGGTGCGTGCACGCTTTGTGTTCAAAGCAAACATGCATACAAGTACGCACTGTGTTACAAGAACAGGGTGCGGGCTTCTCCTAAAGTTATGAAAAGCAAAAATAATCCTAGATCGACTAAATCCACCCAATTCCACACACAACAAGCCAAAAATAGAAACAAAAACACAAGTTTCTCAGGTCAAAGTAAAAACAAGGAAAACAATAAAGTCCCCAGTGGAGTCGCCAATTTGTCACACGGAATGAGTCAAGGTTGCGGACAAGAACGACCTCCCTAGTATCTAAAGATATCTAGTGACAAGCAAGCCAATCAAAAACTATCTTTCTCTAAATATGCAATTAAAAATAAAGGCAAACAAGTGTTTTAGGCCTACCTTGGGTCCAATGCAAGTTTGTGGAAGCCTCGCTCCTTTGATCCAAATGAGCTCCCTTGTAGCAAGCAAGTCTGCAAACACAAACAGGTAAACAAATTAAATAGCACCTGAAAAGCCAATATCATAAAGCATATCCATCACAATGATCAAGGAGATTATGAAACAAACCACATAAGACAATTTGTTGAGAAAAATGAATCTGATTGTATTAATTCAAATCAAAGAAGAACTTTACAACCTGTGCCTTGATGTTGTACAAGCTCCTCCCAGGGTCCGACAAGAAGTCTCCTATACTTTGACAAGTTTCACTCACTTCCCAATGAAACCAAAAAGTATGTGATCTCTCCTCTCAAGTTTAACTAGGAAGTCCCAATTCCATTAGCATTTACCCTAAAAAATCTTCGGCTTCTAACCTCCCCAACAACTGACCCAATGTCTTAATTTATAGTGCAATGGAGAGAAGTTACTAGGTCCTCCTTCAAAGGGATAAAGCCCTCCTTCAAAGGGATAGCTCCTCCTATTAAGGGATTAGCTCCTTCTCTTTTGGGATGCATGAACCACCTTGGAGTGAACAATTCACGTCAAAATTCCTTCTAGAATCATCTAGAATTAACCCAAAGTCAGTTTTTTAGAATAAACTTGCGCCTTTTTTACTTTTACAGGGGTACGCACCCACCCCTTTACAGACAGAGCGTGCAGATACATAGGAAACATGAATAAAGGGTGCGGGCCCGCAGGCAAAAGTGAGAGAAAGTGTAGAACCAGAGGTTTATTTATTTTTAATGTCTTTCCCTCATTTTCAAAGCTTGACATGAAGAGCTGAGGTCTGAGACTTGCTTAGGAGGTCAGTATAAGTGATGATAGACCCATACTGACTGCAAATAGTCATGGTGATGATATTTTTGTGTAACCGATTGTCCCCTAAAGTGCGAAGTCTATAGTAGATGAGGATTTTCATTTATCATCTAGGAAGAGTGAAGTACTTTATCATTTCGAGGATCATCTTGTGGAGAGCCCGGTTGGAACCTGTAAAAACATTCAATGCAAAATATATATATGAGATCATATCATCGCTGAGGTAGGTATTCCCATACTCATATCAAAAATGACTAGAAAACTAACTATTGCTCTGATATAGGAATGATCTTGTAATACATCACAAGTATAGACACATGTAGACACAGTATGGACACAGCCATCTGTTTATGAATATTCTACAGTATAATGAATACAAAATTCCTTACAGCCTGGATGGTGGAAACTAGATCCAAGGTTTTCATTTCTACTTCTCGAAATAGTACGATTCTATCCATGCGAATGAATGTGTCGAAGTCGAACATGCTAGAAACAACTTGATTACCAGTCCCAGGATTGATAAAAGTAAAGAAGGGAGTCCTAGGAGTTGCAACATCATTGCTGCAATACTAGAGCCCACCACAGTGCTAGCCAGGAAAGCCACGGTCTGGGCCAAGGTAGCCCAGTTTGGCCGACAGTTGACTAAAAATATTAGAAGTGTGAATGCATGAGGAGATGAGTGAAAACAAGAGTGAATGATCATTCATGGAAACAACAAGTGCAGGATTCAGGAAATGGGAAAGCATGCAAGTGTTTGAATCGATTTGCCACAACGACGACTATTCGTGCAAAAAAAGTTCCGTGCATGCGACAATAGTGAGATGCAAACAAAAATTGAAATAGTGCCAGTACAAGCTAGTATGCATGTAAATAACAACAAGCGCTCACTAAAATTGAGCATACAACACTCACAAAAAGTGAAACAAAAAAAGCGACATAAACACAACACAAGTCATGAACAACAAGCTTACCCCAAGACAACTGAGGTGAATGTGTCAATGACTCCTAGATGCAATGTGGGATGTCAGAGCTGTAAGGTTGATGTGAGGAATGAGCTCTGCAATGTCTAGTTGATGACTTTTGATAAGATCGAGGTTGTGACGCACATGCCACAAATCTAGGAAAAGCGACACTTGGCAAGAGGTTTCTGAGATGATCCTTGCATGTAACCTCTAGCTGCTAAAAATAGATCTCTGAATCAAGGGATTCCTTTGCATGTTGCCTTGGGAGGAGCAACCCATGCCTAAAAATCAGTTTTCCAACGTCCAAGAGGGAACCGATCAACTAAACTGCACATGCAAGAGCCTCCTCAACTGAAGGGAGAAAATGCACATTTATGGGAGGGACCTGGGCTAGATGCCCAAGAGATTTGCACAATTTCTAGGTAGAGCAGTTGATTGCTACCTAGGATTGCACAATTCCTAGGCTGAGTATCCCTACCAAGAAGAATTGCACAATTTTCTCAGTGAAGTTTGACTAGCATATTTACACAATTTTGGAGCCCAGCAGGCTCCCAGACAAAATTGTGCAATTGCTGGAGGGATGGCTAGTTGCCCTCCATAATTGTGCAATTTCTTAAGGGAGCTGCTCAACCTGCAGCTGGACCAAGTCCATAAGTATATTATGTGAGGGGAACGCAACAAGCTCTGATGGACAGGCTATCATTCTGCAAGAAAATCATTGAAGCTTGTATACTTGATGAAGCAAGACATGCTATTGTGAAAGGTAGGTAGGGAGGCTCCAAAACGAAGCTAAGGAAAAATTTTGCAGGGTGGTTGTAGCTGCTACAATAGGTCGAGACTCTTCTAAAGGTATATTGAATTGGTGAGTCCATCTTCCCCACCTCAAAAATTGCAAACAATATCTTTATTCAAGCTAGCCCAATGTGGTTTTCTTTTAGGCACAATATTGTGAGGCTTGATTGTGTGTGTAGTTCTAAGGTGTTTTTTGAGAGATTGATAGACTCTTTTCTTTTGTTGGTTCTGATGGTCAGACGGTGGGCAGGTGATACAAAGTACGACTGGTCATATTGTATTAGCTATAATGTATTGGAAATGAAGAAGGATACCTAGGCTGGCATAAGTAGAATAGCATGCTCATGTAATTTGAATATGATATAGCTTAGCATTTTACATATATTCTAACAGCTAATGGCTACTAGCCAAAATACAATGTAGAAACAATAATAAGTGGTGTAGCTCAATTTGATATTATTTAAAACTAATTCAAAATAATATAGTTGTCAAATATTTATTTATCTAAAGAGTACATGGGAAAAATCACCCTGCAAATTCATCGGAACGTTGCTTGAAAGACTCTGTGAGAAGTCAATGCCATTGTGGAGAATAAGAAGGATATTGTTGGGGTTTTTGTCATAGAAAAAAGTTCATTGTAAATTAATTCTCTATGTGTTTGAGATAAAGGATTAAGGTTTAAATCAAAAGATAAATGAAAAGGAACAACGATTCTTCTTCATCATTGTATTCAATTTGATCTCCTTAGTGCCAACCTTCGTCTTCCCATATTTGGTAACCATAAGTTGTTGGTTCAAATATTTTGGTCAAATCCTTCAAACTCTTCATATCTACTATATTGAGAGGTTTCCATATTCGTGTCTAGCATATGTTTGATACGATTCATATAAATTATGGTAAAGAACCTTCATTAATTTCATTACAATAAGATTTTAAATGTAAATATGATTAGATCTTGGGGTTTGTAGACAAATTGTGATAGTCATATGAGAATATGTGAAAATTATTTTGCCAAAGGTATAACATTTACAACAACAACATTAGAGCTTTGAAAAGGTTTTCATGATCCAGAGATGATTCAATATATTAGCTAGCTATATGGAAGGTGGGAGATCAAGATATATTGGAGGATGCCCATTGATGGAAGGCTTAACAAATTTTTCACAAATGTTAATGAATTGTCTAATTTAGAGATCCTTCCACACATCTTCCAAAATAGGTGGCCCTACATGGATGATTGTCACTTCTCAGTTGTTATATTTTAATTAAACTTTCTCACAGTAGTGGCATTCTCAACTTCAAGGTCAAATACCACTAGTGAAGCAATGATTCCAAGTGAAACAACATGCTTCTCCAACTCCCCAACAAGTTTTTACTCTAATTATGTCAGTACAAGCTATGCAACATCATCACTAGAAGCAAGCATAGCCCCAACATCAACAACCTCCAATTACAACCCTCTTGAGTTTAAAAATTACTCAAATTGGTGAAGTATTAGAGTTGATTAATTCTCTACTACTACCTATTGCTGATGACACAATAAAAATCAACATGGCTTCTCTCACTGATATTCATAATTGTTTACAAAATGCGCAAAATAAGATTGATTTTATGCATCTCAAACCTAAACTCCAACGAGGTGAAATACAACAGAAGGGTCATCATTATAAACTGGATTTTATTTAGAACATTTTTTTGTTGGATGTGGACTCCCATAAACAACTAGATATTGATGAAATCATTGTGGCCATTTCAGAAGCAGATTTGCATGAAGATGCAGAGGTTCAGGTTGCACTTCCCAAGCCCATCATCAGGAGGTGGAAGGAAATTATCAACAACAAGAAGTAGCTTGTCTTGGATATGAAAATGATGTTTCTTTACACATTCCATAATATTCATAGCCCATATAGTTTCATACTCTTCAGTTTCTTCATGATAGTTCATCTTCACTTGCTCCTCTTCCATAACCACTTGATCGAGTTGGCCACTTGAAAGATCAATGTTTTGATCTTGACCCTTGTAAGAATTTTGGGAAACAAATTAATCATTAAGACAGATGATATATTAATAGGATTCTTGAAAGAGAAAATATCTACCTTGGATGGATCACTTCTTGGAAATGGTGATGATTTATGGCATTGCATCAAGGATGTTGCAACTCCCAAGTCTCTGAGCTTAAATTATCAACTCAGGGTTTGTACAAACTTAGAGGTGACAATGTTATGTGATCACTAGGTTAGGTTCTACTCATGTGACCCTCAGTCATTCGATCAGATCAAGGCATACAAAGACCATTCCTTTAGCCAGCTATGAAGATAATTTCTATGAAAACATGTCATAATTCCAATGAAATGAGCATTATTCTAACTACAGAAATGAGAGTACCATTCATTAAATGTAGAGGCTACTTTTGACTGCAGGAAAGGAAAAGAATACACTAGTTTCAGGAATAGACCATGCTACTCTATTTGTAAACTAATCAAATCAATGTTATACTTGCATGAATCATTAATCTAATTGCAAATTTCTTGAGAAGAAGAAAATCAATCTACAACACATGACTAGGGAATTCAAAAAAACTATGTCTAATCTACTTGTTATTTTGTGTTTGTAGTGGATGAAGGATAGGTTTTGAGTGGCCACGGAGTCCCCCTAATAATGGAATCAAAGCCCGAGGGCCATTATTCAAATCCAAAATGCAAAATTCAAGGACCTAGGGAAAATCTAGTCAAATTTAGACAGTTCTACATGACTGTTATAGGGTGCTACAGGAAGCCATGTTTTGCTAGAAGACTTCCTTGTTTTTCTATAGGAGTGGGTCTGGTAGGTTTATTAAGGTAGGGAAGGTGTTATGAATGTGGAATAAGTGGGATGAGGGTGTATTAAGGATGTTTGAGGCATTTTTCCAAGCTTGGAACCCCTTAGAGGCCTATCTTGCACAAACGTTCATGCCCATGGTGTCCTTCATGAACCCTAAAAAGATGATCTCGGTGGAAAATCTTGGGAGTAGTATGAGGTTTCCTAGAGAAGGATGGCGATGAAAATGTTGATGTGGATGAGTGTGCCAACCCTTGAAAGACACTGACGGTTCCTGCAAACTAGTAATCAAGGACATACATCAATGTTGTAGTGAAATTAATCAAAGTGGAAAGGAAGAGTTGAATTTTATCTCTTCAAAATCTATTATATCCTACAACATGCATCTAATCTATTTTCCAAACCATGATTTTGAATCCTAAGGTGAAAAGACCAAGTGTTGAGTCTCCTTTTTTATTTATTTTATACCCCATATTGTCCTCTATTTTTGACCAACTTTACATTGAAACCTACTCACCACTTGCTTACCTTCTTCAAGAACATGAGTTTTAGCATCCTTGTGTATATACGAGGTAATTTATATTTAAAGCATGGTTTTTATGATTTCTTGTAGTAGGAATGGAATAATTGATTCTTTGTATTCTCTAATTGTTTGGATTGGCTCACATATATTTTTAGAAATTGTTCCTGCTCATCTCGTACTAACATTGCTCATCTAGTACCCATGTTCCTCCTTATCTGGTACCCGTGCACCTGCATTCATCTGGTACCCTTGTGCCTATGTTCATCTGGTACCTTTGCTCGTCTAGTACCCATGTACTTGTATTTGTCTAGTACTTGCGTTCATCCGGCACTAGTATCACCCATCCGATACCAATTGTGTTCATCTGGTACCTACAACCATCCTGCACTCACTGTGTTCATCTTGTACCAAAACCAACTCTTTAGCTTTGATGGTTCAAGTGATCTACCTTCGATGAGACCGAGGGAAATGATGGTCAAATAATTACCTTTTTATGGAAAATCGAGATATGCTTCATCACTCACGCACTGTGGATCATGAGGATGAAGACAAACATATAAAAGAAATCAAATTGTATATTTTTACAATGATTTGATCATATCTTTTAACATTGAATGTAACGACCATTCCTCTATAAGGGAATGCTCATAGATGATAGGTGTTAGTTAGAGTTTGAGACAAAGAGTTAATTTTATAGTTAAGAAAAATAGAGAGACAAAGATACAGAGGCGTAAACATTACTGTTATGTTGGAGATTTGATTTTGTAATCCTTTCTTTTGAAATCAATGATGTAAGAAACAAATGATGAATTTGATGTGTTAGTAGATTCCTTAGTTCTGTAAATTCTTCCATCTTTCCTTGATAGCTCAGCAAGGGCCCACCGAAGCAATCAAGGCAAGTTTTTATTAGATTTATTTAGAATTTAGTTTGGTTTATGTGTGAAGAGTGACTTAGTGTTATAATTCAATTTCAAAGTGTTTGATATGATTCAAGTTTTGATTCTATGCAAGTAATCTATTTGAGAATGTGAGATATAAATACGGAGACGTTAGTTTCTGAGTGATAACTCGTTAGTTTTACGAACACAAACTATTTCTCAAGCTACAAGTTTAAGTGTTGAATTCTAATTTTAAAGAAGAGGAAGAGTTAAGATTAGAGATCTCACCAGTCACTTACATGTGTTGTTAAGTGAAGACTCTTGTCATACCTAAAATTTCCTGTATAAGAATGTATGGCTTCCTTTAGAACGAGTTAGATTAGGAATGTTTGCTTGATGCTTGATTGCAGTAAGTTAACTGAAATCAGTTGCTATAGGAAAACATAGTTGAATCCATATTTTCATTTCATGAGCCTGTAAATGGACAAAATTGTTACCTAAGCAAGAACCTTTAGATTACATCCTTACCAAGATTTTATTTATGTTTTTCTTTATAATTGTGTGAAGAAGTTAGATCGAAATTTGTCAATTAGAGTATTGATTTTGAATGCTTATTATCTAGTCTGTACTAATCACACCTAGGAACTTATCCATTATCGAAACATATAGTGTAGAAACTATATTGATTACGAATCCTTGGTTGATAATTTAATGTGTGGCAATATATCATTCATATGATTGCGCCAACATTTTTGGTGCCGTTGTCGTGGAGCTGTAAACAATAATAGGTAACAATTTGTTTTTTGATGGATTTTGAGTGATATTGATGATGACCTAAGGGTGGAGAGAAGACTATAAGATAAGACTGAAGAGCCACACATCCACTATAGTGGGGTTTCTTCAAATTTAAGTTTTCCTCTCTTTTTGTAAGTAGTTAAATTTTGATGCTTCCATTTCATGAGAATAATTAGAGATAGGAAAGGTGAGTTTGTTTCATGAAAAGTCCCAAAAAACCTATATGGTCCCAAAATTGTTAATACAACTAATTCTATTAATCGTTATGCAAGGAAAACTATAAATGAGAAAACTCTAGTGGTGGCAGCAAAAGGGACATCAGTGAAGTAGCTTGGAGAAAAGACAAAGACAGTGGCAGAGGAAGTTCAGACTACATTCGAGATAGTACCTTGGAACGTTGCAGATAATCCAATGTATGAACCATCATCTTCTAAAAGAGAGATATCTCCTACTTCCACAAATTCCAAGTTGTGGGAAGAAATAATGGAAGGACAAGGAGGAAGAGTAGAGAATACAAAAAACAATGAAGCCAACAATGAGCCATAAACCTTTGGATTTCCAATTCTTGACATCACTAGGAATGTCACCATGAATAACATTCCTTTGTCATCATTACCTCACTTTAACAGTATGTCATCTGATGACCCTGATTCATTTTTATTCAAATTAGATACTCTGTGTAGACGTTATAATTATAGAGATAATGCTCAAAAGTTAAAAAACATTCTAGCCACCTTAAAAAACTCAGCATTAAGATGGTTCATGAGTCTAGGGGAACACACTATTACATATTGGGATGATATTAATGCAACCTTTCTCCAGAAATACCAAGATTACTGTAGACCTAGGGATGCTAAGAATGACATCTTTCAAATGTAGTGGACTGAAGAAGAAATCCTAGAAGACTACCTAGAAAGGATCCTTTACAAGTACCAAAAAACCAAGCAAGTTTCTCTTGACGTAGCCACAGTTAGAACCATTTTTCTGAAAGGAGTACAAAAGGATTGCATGGAAGTACTTAATCTCCAGAGCTATGGAAATGTTTATCAAAAATAATTTGCTGAAATTGTCGAATACTGCAAGAAGTACTCTCGTAGTCAAGCTAAAGATGGGAAAAGCCCAAGAGAACTTACAAGTTGAGTTGGAAAACCCACTACAAGTGGTGTAACTGGAATAAAGTTGGGAAATCTATTGGAAAATCTTAAAACTTATATCCCTAGAAAATCTAGTAACCAAATATATACCCTCAATAGTAAGAGGAAATAAGAAGAGGAAAACATTGTTTTAGCTATTTTTTTCTCTCGTTGTAGGAAGAAGAATATTGAAAAGTAATTCCCTTTTAATTCCATAGAGGTCTATGAAATTTGCATGATTAAACACCCAACTAATGAATTCCCTTCATTACTTGGGTTGTAAGCCATTTACAAAGGGGGAATAGAACCAAAAGATCCATCTTTTCTCCCTCGGAGACCATGGAGGCAAAAAAACCCCTCCATGTTCTGAAGCCCTTCCATGCAATTTGTACAACCATAGTGGGCACCTTAAATTCCTTACTTCTAATGGGGACCTCAACTATCACAAGGACATGTTTGGAAGTAAGGTTGGAGGGGGACTACCTATGGGAGTATTCCTCCATAACCATACCAAACAACTTCTTACCCATCTGTAGACAATATCCTTCAAATATTTCTCAGTTACTTCCAGGGTTTAACCCACCCCTATTACCTTCATTTCCTAAACAAAAACTGCCTATGAACTCAAGTTCATAAAAAACTTCTCTTCCCATTAATCCAAGTCAACAAAAACTACCTACAAATTCAAGTTCACAACAACTTTCTCTGCCCATGAACTTGAATCAACAACAAATGCAACCAAACCCAAATCTACTACTCAATTACCTGCACAACCCATTCTAAACCCTAATAATATGTCAGTTGAACCTGTACAGAATATGGAGCTGCAAAACTTCCCTACCTACACTACCACTTGTTACAATTAGTGAAATTCAACTAAGATTTGGGAAGGTCTTAAATAAAATAGGACTTGTAGTGATCATTCAAGAAAAATAGCCAAAATAATCACCTCTTAAAGACAAAGACATATGTAGCCAAGAGGAATATTCTCCTCATGATGAAGAGGAAAACCCTCCCTTAGTACCCATCAATTCTACCATACAACCTAATCCATTTCACTAGGTTAATCAACCAGCCTATCTAGAGAGATTTCTTTTCAAAAAGCCTAAGGTCCTGTTAGGATATGATTTAGAGGTTGAATTGCGAAATACTATTGTAAATATACCCTTGCTTCAAGCCATCAAAGGTATTCCTATCTATGCAAATATTGTAAGGTATATTTGCATTAAAAAGACAGGAATAAAAACGAAGACCCCCCCTATTATAAAAGTAGTTGACAAATTTTCAGAAACAATGTCGAAGATGCCTTCTAAATACGCTGATTCTAGGAATCCAGTAGTGACCATACAAACTAATGTCATATCTTTACCAAACACTCTTGTCGACCTTGGTGTAGAAATAAATGTCATGATTGTGGATATGATGTAAAATATGCATTTATAAATCTTGAGGTCAACCCAAACACTATTGGAGTTAGCAAACAAATCCATCCTTAAACCCGCAGGAAGCTTCAATGAAATAACAATCGTATTAGCTTCATCCGAATATCTAGTAGACTTCTTTGTGATCCATCCAAAATAGTCCAAACCTGGACATCCAGTAGTACTGGGCCAACCTTGGCTAACCACTTTTGATGCCTTTATTGAATGCCAGACTAGAGAGATGACAATTTCCAACAGATGTCAAAACCAAAAAAATACCTTATTTCCTCTTGCCGAGCCTGCTACAAAAATACCCTTATGGATAGAGAACTCATATGGAGAGGAGGAATAGTTTAAAGGTCTTCAAGAACAAACCAAAGATAAAGTTTTGAACTTGTTCTAAATGGGATGAATTGATTTTCCACAATGGGAAGTCTATACAGATGACTTCAAAATATATGGGGAATATTTCCAACAAGCTTTAGAAAACCTAGAGAAAGTTTTAATCAAATATCAAGAGACCAACCTTTCCCTTAGAAATGAAAAATCTAGAATGATGCTTATAGAGGGTGTTGTGTTAGGCCACCATATTTCTGGGACTAGGATAAGAGTGGATCCTACTAAGATCAAAACAATCGCCCAGATCGAAACTCCCTACTCTCAAAAAGAAGTTAGAATCTTTCTAGGGCATGCCCAATATTACAGAAGATTTATTCAAAATTTTACAACAATACTATCCCCTATGTTGAAACTTTTAAACAAAGATGTAGAATTCTAGTGGGATTCTCAGTGTCAAATTTCCCTTGAAACTCTTAAACAAAAACTGCCAACTTCTCCAGTTCTAAGAGGATCAAATTGGGCCCTCCATTTTCACAATTGTACTGATGCCTCAGAGACAACAATGGGGGCTATTTTAGGCCAAAGAGAGAATCAAATTCCCTATGTCATTTGTTTTTTTAGAAAAAAATACCTCTCCTATAGAAATAAATTACATGGACAATGAAAAAGAATTACTATCAGTAGTTCATGCCATTAATAAATTTAGACATTATATAATCGGGTATGAAGTTTTTGTACATATAGACCATTCAAATATTAGATTTCTAATGAATAAAAGTGTCACCAATTCCTATGTTACTAGATGGTTGTTACTACTCTAAGAATTTAATGTTACTATAACTGACAAACTAGGAAAATATAACCTTCTCACTGATTTTATGTCTAGAATTGTCCACACAAGTTATAGTGCACCAGTTACTGATGGTTTTCTGGATGAGAATTTATTTGCTATTTCTACTTATACTCAGTATGCAGATGTATCTAATTACCTGGTTAAAGGAAATTTGCCACGAAATCTATCTTCAAGGGAAAAATAGAGAATCATACAACTTAGTGCTAATAATATGTGGCATGAGGATTGTTTATACTGTACTGGACTAGATCTAGTGATCAGAAGATGTGTACGAGAACATGAGATGCAAGACCTTATAAAATATTTCCATAATGAGCCAAGTGGTGGAAATTTCTCCAACAAAAGAACTACATATAAAGTGTTACACTCTAGGTATTATTGGCCCAACATTTTCAAGGACGTAAAGAAATATGTGGCCAACTGCGATGATTGCCAAAGGACGGGGAAACCTATCCCAACAGATGAAATGCCTCTTCAAGCACAGGTAGCCATCAAAACTTTTGATAAATAGGCATTGGATTTTGCAGGACCAATTTCTCCTATGTCCAAAAAGAAGAAATATATTTTGGTATGTACGGATTATGTAACCAAATGGATAGAGGCTAAATCAATATATTCTGCTAATGAACAATTCATTGTCAAATTTTTATTTTAAGATATATTTACCCATTTTGGTGTGCCAAGGGAAATAGTAATTGGTCAAGGCATTCAGTTCACTTCCAAATTGGTTAAACCTATTACAGAGTAGTATAAAATCAAACATCGGAAATCTTCACCTTAACACCCCCAGGCGAATGTACAGGTAGATCTAACAATAAAGTAATTGAGGCCATTCTCACTAAGAAAATATAACTGCATCATAAAGATTGGGCTGATAGATTAACAGAAGATTTGTGGGCATATAAGAAAACGTGGAGAAACATAAAAAGGCATTCTCCATATGAGTTGGTTTACGGAAAATAGGTTTTTCTTCCTATATAATTCCAAGTTAAAACCTTCAAAACTGTCATGCAACTGGGAATGGATTTAGATGAGGCACAAAAACAAAGGCTAATGGAATTGAATGCATTAGATGAGATTAGACAAGATGATATTCAAAGGAAGATGATTGTTCATGATCAGAGAACCAAATGACATGATAAGTTTATTAAAAAGAAACATTTTCAACTAGGTGACCGGGCTCTATTGCATGACAATAGATTTAAGGATTTCATAGGGAAATTGACAATATGGTGGCTTGGACCTGATGAGGTACATACATTCTATGATAATGGATCGATCAAGATAAAAACTATTGATGCAGATCAAGCTTCCTTTGTCATGAATGGACATTGATTGCAAGTTTATCATAAGTTGGTGTCTAAAGAGGATTTCACCCAACATGTTCTTCAAAATCTTGAAATTCAGTTGGTTAGAAAGGGGAGTTCTCCTCTTGCTGATCCACCACTGTAATTTTTGTTGTATAATTTAATTTAAATTTATTCATATATGTATATAGGTGTGTTGTTGGATAATGATTTTGGTATTACTAAATGTGCTTCCTTCCCTGTAGATAGACAATAAAGAAGGACATTTACGAGGTGTAAGTTTATTATTTCAACCAGCCCTGCTAAATTATATATGGAAAAGGAACCTATGGAGTTTTATTTAAGTTTTTCACACTCCTTAAAATTGAAAACACCGATGAGCACGAACTAGCCCAAGCTCAAGAAAATCCACGGGCAAGTGAAATGGAGTTTTCTTTTTAAGTTTTCCATACTCAAAATTGAAAACTCTAGTGAGCACGAACTAGCCCGGGCTCGAGAAAAATACATGCGTAAGTGAAATGGAGTTTTCTTTAAGCTTTTTAGACTCCTAAAAATTGAAAATAATGGTAAGCATTAACTGATATGGGCTCGAGAAAAATACACAAAAGAGCAGTAGTTAGGCTTATTTGTTAATAAAATGGAAGTGGCAATAAAAGCAGTGGTTAGTTTGGTTCCAAAAAGAGGAGGTTGTCCAACTACTGAATACCTTCTTGTTATAGAGCTTGGAGCTCGATCATTGAATTCTTTTGCCTCATTTTCTAACAGTTCCATTCTAATTTCAAAGTTCATGTACCAGTGTGTTGTTTGTAGTTTTTTCATTGTAATATTTCCAGCAGAAAAAATTAAAAAACAACATTAGTAATGACTAGCACCTACTCCATCGTGACCCTCAGAACATACTAAGCTACAAGGAGAAGCCTATAGGATTCCAATTTGAAGACTATGCATCCGGGTATCTTATTAAAATTTCATCCAATAGTGAATAAAATATCCTTGTATTCATCTGGTATTGGAAGGAAGTCTCCTATGTTCATACGGTACTAGAAAGCAGTTTCCTGTATTAATATGGTACTAAAAAAAGCGTTCTTGGGTTAATCCAGTAATATAGGTATGAGATTAGTTTTTTTTTTTTGCTATTAAGATTCATATTAATCATGTTATGAGTATATAATTACCCTCATAAAGTTTTATTACCATCAGTTGGTAAGCCTCTTTCCTATCCTAAAGTACTCACCTTTATTCCCTCATTTTCTAAAACAAATCATTTTTTTAATATAATGGGGTAATCATGGGTGTGATTGGGAGAATGCCAATCATAATTCGAGAAAATGTATTATATGTTGAATATCTCAAGATAGAGATTCTACCTTTGTCGGTTGTTTAAACAATAATTTTACCACTACCCCATAACCATAAACTGAATGATCATGCTCGAAGTCGTCATCGGATCATTTCAGCTGATGCGAGCTCAAGGCATTAATGCATAGCAGGTTGACAGGATGGGGGAACTATGGTGGCGCTCTGATCAATGGGGAGGTGATAAATATCGGGCAGAAGGTAGCATTAGGCCAAGGTTTCCCGGTCTTTCAGTTACCTGGTGGCAGAATTCTCAGTTGCAGGGGAGAGTTTGCTGCGGGAAGAGGTGCGCGCCATCACAGGCTGCCCTCTGGACCCTTCGACATTTCGACTCTGAGGTTGGCCATAAGAACTCGGAAGGCTCCTCGGAAGGCAGGAAGGCAGACTCAGAGGTTTAGGCGATGAACTTTGAGCTCTGCACTTCAGAAGCATGGGGGGCCAATTCGTCGGAAGTGGCAACGAAGGTGGTGGTGGTGCTTGGGCGGGGCAAGTGCCGAATTCTGGCTGCAGGGAAGCCACGCGACCAGCTCCAAGCTAGCACAGAAGAAAAGAAATTGCCCATGGCTAGGCTTCGCAATAGGCAGCCCAGCAGAAGGGGTTCTGGACGTGGTTCGAGTCGGGGTCGTGGTCGTGGTGGGGCAGAGAGAGAGCACCACCACTGCTGTTGCTGCTACTGCTACCGTCGAACGGGGGTTACGCCTCTCCATGCAGGGAAAATTATGGAGGTTAGAGGAGCTAGCGAGGAGGGGCCAGCCCTCCCTGCGTTCGGCACTGTGGTATTTACCCTCGGTAAATCCCAGGATACTCATGGCATCTGTGCTCATGTCTCTGTTCTCTTTACCTAAGTACCGGAAGGTGCCGAAGAGGAAGTGCCTCCAGGAGGGGAGGATACACCCCCTGCAGGCTCGGAACAAGCTAACCCCTTGCCGCCTCCTCCAAGTGGGGAAGGTACATCAGGGAAAGCGATCATGGCAGACCCCTCCACCTCCAGGACGACGAATGCTACAGACGAGGAGCGTGCCAAATGGGCTGCCATGTGGGAGGGGGTCCCTGAAGGTCAGGGCTGGTGCACAATTGAAGAGGAGAAGCCTCCTCAGGACGAGTAGCCTCCCTGCGCGGGCTCCAGATGCGTTCATCCTCACACAGCTCCAGTCTAGAATTCAGTCGATCGCGGGTTACTTGGTTTGGGTTAAAATTCAATCTGTCTTTCTGTTGTTTTTTAAAAATATTCAGTTCATTTCGGTCATGTTCAGTGTTAGTATGTTGGGTAAAATCAGTCCCCAGTTGGTCATGGAAGGCCGCCCCTACGTGGGCTAGATTACTTATAAGTAAAATGGATAGTCTGCGTCTTTTTTTGGTTTTTTGGAACTGTTTTGAGCCTCAATCAGTCGTCCAAAGGCTTTAGGAAAATATGGTGGATGCTACCCCTGCGTGGGAGCTTTCGGTTCAGTCGGTTGTACCCATGGCGCCGCGGGTGGCCATGGAAGCCAGGGTCAAAGTCATGCTTCAATGTTTGTAACCTTTTCTCTGTACATATAATATAATAGTTAGACAGTTTACTGAGAAAAAAAAAAACCATAAACTGAATGAATATGATGAATGATCAACGAAACCATTACATTGATAGTCTCATACCGATGTATTGGTCCAATCAGCCACGTGCTCTCCATTGCGTCTAACCTGCACTTGAATGAAATTTGACATCATTAACGGAGATGAAAATCTAAATAAGCCCTGCATATGACTTATTGCCATCATCCTATATACACTCACCTTGTAATTATGGAAACCACTTGACCATTACCATCTACTCTCAAATTATAAATGCTCTTCTGGATGGCTTCACCATCTAGATGAGCATCATTTCTCTCTTGCATACCATTTGATCTACATTTCACTCATCCATCTAGCGCTATCTTCATCACACTATTTCCATAACCCAACTTCTGGCACTCTATTATTTCTGGTACTCTGCTACTTCTGGTACTCAACCTTTTCTGAGCTTTATCCCTAGAAATTTTCCAAGGCCTTTGGTTAAAGCCGACATGGGGGTAGATTGACATGAACCAGTGTTTCATTTTTATCAAGAAATAGAGGAATATCATTTGTGCAAAGAAAAATTTGAGAAAGCTGGTTGGATTCTGTTCCTGGAGAAGTTTAAGGGATACCATGAGGGTGTTTATGATGCCTTCACTGAAATTTATGATTGTGAATATGTTCATTTAGGAGGTCTGCAATTAGATATTATTAGAAGCTACTATAGAGGAAGCTATAATATTCCTGGTTGTAGGGGAGAAATACTTCAAGGGTGTAAATATCAACAAAGAGATCTGTCGAAAGTTCTTGGAACCCAGACACTTGAACCCAAACTGGTCTAAGGGTATTCCTAGCAACTGGATCAAAGAGGAATATAAGCTAATTATTAATAGCTTGCAGATATTTTTAGCATGTGAAGGAAGGTATGTAGTCACTTTTCTTTATCATTTGAGACTTTTCTTACATTTTGAAGGAGGACAACAAATAAACTTTCCTTATTTCCTTTGGATGTGTTTGAACAAGATGGTAAGAGGTGTTAAATCAATTTCCAAATAGTTTGAGACCAACATTTATTATCATGGATTGATAAAACGTTTATTTACTCATGAGATAAGGAAGCAAGGTAGCAATTGGAAAAAATTTCTCAGACAAATTTGTTCTCCAAAAGGTAGTTCCAAATCCATAGAAGGGAACACGCCAGTGGATAGTAATAAGGATTTAGATAGTAGGCAAGAGATTAGTAAGAGGAAACAGAAAAAGTCAAGAAATAAGAAGACATTACTGGCCCTACTTCACGAAAATCCATGAATCAATTAGAAAAGTGTAAAAATATAGAGGAAGAGGAATATCCTGCACCAACAAGGCAATGATTAAAAGGTAAAATCCCTTCTCTTGATTCAACAACTCAAAGTAAATCCTCGAAGGGTGAAAAGAAGAAAAGGAAGCAAGCCAACAATGATAAAGGAGAACTCATAGGTACTGTTTCATAGGTAGATGTTGACTTTCCTCAAGAGGACACTCCTGAGCCAAGGGTTAAAAAGATGAAAAAGCCCATGACAAGTGAGAAGGGTGACATAGGACAAACTACTGAAAGAAAGGAGAAACATGCACAGAAGGGAGAGATCTCAAAGTCCATGTCACAGACCAAAAGGAATAAGAGGAGGCTGTTTCAACACCCTATCTTCGCTCCTGACAACAAATCTGGTGAGTCTTCAACACCTACACGACAAACTAATACGAGCATGTCAGATCAGATAATGGCCACTCATACCTTTTCTCTTCTAGAAACCCCAATGGATGTTTCTGCTTCACCTGAAAAGGAACATGCACAGGTTGAAACACTTAGTGAAACAAAGGAATTAGTTACAAAAACCTTGAAATAATTGAGGGAAGAAGTCAAGGCTAGTGAAAAAGAAATTGAGGCTAGTAAACAAACCACTAAGCATGAAACAGTTGAAATTTCTATTTTTCTAACTAGTGATCAAATGACAATTGAGAAACTTCAGATGGAAAATGAAAAACAAAAGGGAAATGTGAAAGAGTATAAGTTCTTGGACATGTACATTAAGAAATAAAATGAGAAATTAAAGGAGAATAACTAGAAGTTACAAGATGAGTAAGATGAGGTCTCCACTAAGAACAAGAAGATTCTTCACCTCATACATTATACCAGGGTTACTAAAAGGGAACTCAAAGAAGAAGCTTTAGGTGTGAATATATTAGATCCAAATAGCTGATCTTTAGGCAAGTTGAAAGAAGACTCCATTTTGAAATTTTGAGGAATGGTTCAATACTTTTTGCATGTGGACATGCAATGAATTAAGCATGGGGGAATGTTGAGTCTCATTTTTTATACCTTGCATACCCCATATTGTCCTCTATTTTTGGCCAAATTTACCTCGAAACGTACTCACCACTTTTTTTTTCCAAAGGAAAATTGTAATCTTTCATTATGTGGAAAAATTACCTATAGTAGATGCCCAAGGCATATGCATGTCTCTTGGCCCATGGTCATTTCAAAATACATCAATAAATTTGTTAGCGAAATCAATTCACTGTGAATTGTTCAGTAAAGTTAACCTATACATAATATCCTCGTAGAGGTATTCATTCTGTTGTGCCATATATCATCAAAAAAATATACATAGTTTTTTGAGAAAAACTAGAAAAACAAAACAACAAAAAATTAGGGCCTTTCCACCCTATGATATTCATGATCTATACAGGGGTGGTGATGGTATTGGTAATGTTCAGATCCCATCTGTTCCATGATCATCCACAAGCCTCGGGGGAGTAGTGTGGCCTCCTTGGAAAGCCTATCAACACCTTCGGTATATTCCCTATATATATGGTGACAAGAAATTGAGTTAGAAGTTGCTTTGTAGGTGTTGACTTCATAAAAAATATTTCGAAGAGAAATAGCATGACAATGATTTTTGTTGTTCAACCAGTTGATAAGGATTTTTGAATCCCTGAGAATCTGTATGGTAGTACAATCATGAGCTAAAGCAAAGTGTAGCAGATGTCTGAGGGTAATTAGCTCGGCATAATTGTTTGTCCCCTCCCCCAATCCCATTCGAACTTTGAAAAAGTGTTGTTTAGAAATATATAGGATGAAGCCCCCTCCACATCCATGGCTTTGGGCTGCGCCGTTGAAGATAGCCCATGGTCGGGATTTTTCAATTGGGATAGGGGAGATAGTTTGACGGATGTGGGAGTTTTCAAATTCTGGAATGTCCTTGTAGACTGCCATAGCCTTGGCTATGATAAGAGGCCATCGAGTAGTTGCTTCATTAAAAATGACGTGGTTACAGGTGAGCCATATAGTCTAGCAGAGGATGAGGGGGAGACATTGTTTTTTTGATCCTTTGTGCACTGCAAACCAAGTAGTCCATGCTTGAAGAATTGAGGGTTCCTGCCATGTATCCTGAATGGATAGTAGTTGAGTAATGGCTTTCTAGAGCTGGACGACATCGGGACAGAGCAAGAATAGATGCTCATTTGATTCAGAGTCTTGTTTGCACAAGACACACCAATTCAAACAATATATAGATCTGTGTAGGAGGGAGTCTCCTGTGGGGGTTTTATTTTTGAGGACACTCCACATGAATAGTTGGGTCTGTGGGGATGTTTTCAGCTTCCAAATATTTTGCCACCATTCTTTTGTAATCTTTGGTTTACGATATGAGAGAATGGAGATATAACCAAGTTTTGGGGTATATTTACCATGCTCAACTGGTGTCCATACAAGTTCATCTGGGCCATCTTTTATATGCACATGACCTCAGTCAAAGAATTTAAGTATCCTTCCCAGATCTGTTGCCACTATATAAGAATACCCACATCTTAAGCAGACCTCCATTTCTGGTTGAAGATATTACTCTGTTCACAATCATCAATTTTTGCAATCACTTTGATGTTCCTTTGTTGTAAAAGTTGAGTCAGATCAGGTGGAAGTTGGTAACTGTTTCCCCCCAAAATCCATGGGTCAATACTGATGTGCACTGAGTTGCCATCATTTATGCACCATGCCAGACCAGATATGATGAAAGGAATGGTTTGAAGGATTGCTTTCCAGACTATAAAGATGCTCGATCATGGCCAAGATGGTAGGCGAACCCAGTCCAAGATTTGTTGTGGCCAAATGTATTTATGGTATGTAACAATAGCCCAAAGATTCTGAGTAGTGAGAAGAGCCCAGCTCATCTTGGCTGCAAGGGCTTGTGCAAATACAGACAGATCCTTTAGTCCCCATCCCCCCGATTTTTTTGGTAGGGCAATTTTATTCCAGCTCACCCAAGAAAAAGTTTTTCCTTCTTTTTGTCCATTTCATGGATATCTGCAACATATATGTTGAATATGGGTGAGTATTCCCCGAGGGATCCAGACAAGTGACATCTAGTACATAGGTGTGGCTTCCAGCACATATTTTATGAGGACAAGGCACCCTGCTCTGGAGAGAAATCTATGATTCCAAATTTTTAGTATCTTCTTGATTTTGATCACTAACCAGATCTAGTCAGCAATCCGGTAGCTAGGAGCTTTGATCCAGAAACCCAAGTACTTCAGGCCATTTTTGAGATTGTGCAATTGATAGTGGAAGAAAAGGAGAGCGATTCTGTCTTCCTAAGGGGAGGTGTGTGTCAAAGTGATAGTTAATTTGGATTGGTTTGTGACCATACCAGTGGATTTTGCAAAGAGAGTAAGGATGTCATGGAAGGTAGCAGAGCCCTGGATGCTACCATCCAGAAAGATCAGGACATCATCAACAAAAAGGAGATGAGTGAGGTGATAGAGGTCACTCATTTTCAATCCTTTAAGTCTGCCTTCCCTTTTTGCGGATTCGATGAGCCTACTGAGCCCCTCCATCACGATTAGGAACAAAAGGGGAGAGAGAGGGAATCATTGTCAGAGACCGCATTCAACATGGAAGAATTGGGAAGCAGATCTGTTTATGAGGACACTAAAATATGCCAAATTGATGCAGCACATGATCCATTCTATGAAAGTGACAAGGAAACCTAGATGGATCAGAATAATCTTTATGTACAACTAGCTAACACGATCGAAATCCTTTGCAAGGTAAATCTTGAGGATGATGCTTTTCATATTTTTTACTTTGATAGAGTGGATGGCCTCCTGTGCAGTCCCTATGGCCTCATGGATTTGGCGATTTTGAAGGAAAGAAAATTTGTCTGGAGAGATATGGTGGGAGAGTATGGGACGGAGCCGACTTGCAATGATCTTAGCAATGATTTTGTAAAGGGTATTACAGAGAGAGATTGGTCAAAAGTCATTGAAGGCTGAAGGGGATTTGGATTTAGGTATTAGGGAAATGAAAGTAGAATTGATGGCCTCATACATTTTTCTTGTGATCCTACATTCTTCAACTACATTGCGGAGATCATTTCCTTTAAGATCATAAAAAGCTAGATAGAATTCAATAGTCCATCCATCTGGGCCAAGACTTTTGTCTTTGTTAAACCATTTTAGAGTCCCTTCAAGTTCATTTGCTGTGACAGGTGTAGTTAACTTGTATGTAGATTCCAGGTCTACAAAACTTGGGAAATGCCCTGCTAATTGAATAATGTCAGCAAGGTTTGCAGCTGAGGGTTCCTTATAAAGTTGTTGAAAGTGTGATATGCCTAGTTGAGAGAGTTTATTGAAAGTATTAGCTATGCCTCCGACCTGTGTGGGAATGTTCCAGATAGAGTTTTGAGACTTTCTTTCCCTTGGAAAAAATCTGAAAGAAGCTCGTGTTCTTGTCTACTGCTTTTAGCTAGAGCGCTCTGCTCTTGAGTCTCCAAGTTTCCTCTCTTTCCTTCAATATTTTAGCCCTTTGATTTTCTAAATCAATAAGATGAATCTTTCCTTCTGTAGATATGAATCCCTTGTTCCGGTCATCCATAAGGTGGGCCAAATAAGACTCAATAGTGGCGAGGGTATGGTCATCCTTTAGAGTTTTTCCCTTTGCCCATTGGATAGTTAATTTCTTGATATGCAGAAGATTATAGCAGAATCCTTCAGCTCAGGTGTGACCTCATGTAGGGGGTTTTCCACCTAGAAGTCTGAGACCAGTTTGGAGTAGGATGGGTCCTGAAGCAAAGTTGAGTTGAATTTGAATGGAGCCTTGGGCTTTAGAGCCAGGCCGGTGATTTCTAGGTAGATAGGAACCTACTCACCACTTTCCTACCTTCTTCAAGAACATAACTTTTATCATCCTTGTTTATATATGAGGCAATTTATATTTAAATCATGATTTTTATAGTTTCTTATCTGTAGCAATGAAATAATTGATTATTTGTACTCTCTAACTATTTGGATTGGCTCACATATATTTTTAGACCTTGTTCCTACTCTTCCAGTACTAAGATTTCTCATTTGGTACTCGTGTTCCTGCTTATCGGTACTCGTGCACCTACGTTCATCCAGTACCCATGCACCTGCGTTCATCTGGTGCCTCTTCTCGTCCAATACCCACATACTTGTAAACTTCTGGTACATATGTTTATCTGACATCGATATCACACATCTGGTACCGATTGTGCTCATCTGGTACCTGTGGCCGTCCTGCACTAACTGTGTTCATCCAGTACCAGAACTGACTCTGCAGCTTCGACAGTTCAAGTGAACTGCCGTCAATGATACCGAGGGAACTGATGGTTAGAGCATTACCTTTTTATGGAAAATAGAGATATGCTTCATCACTCATGCACTGCGTGTCATGAGGATGAATCCAAACATGTAAAAGAAAGAAAATTGTATATTTTTACAACGATTTGATCATATATTTTAACATTGTATGTAACAACCATTCCTCTATAAGAGAAGGCTCATAGATGATAGGTGTTAGTTAGAGTTAGAGACAGAGAGTTAATTTTACATTTAAGAAAAATAGAGAGACAAAGATACATAGGTGTAAACATCACTATTATGTTGGAGATTTGATTTTGTAATCCTGTCTTTTGAAATCAATGATGTAAGCAACAATTGACAAATTTGATGTGTTAGTAGATTCCTTAGTTCTGTAAATTCTTCAAGCTTTCCTTGGTAGCTCAGGAAGGTCCTATTGAAGCCATCAAGGCAAGTTTTTATTACAATTATTGTGAATTTAGTTTGGTTTATGTATGAAGAGTGACTTAGTGTTATAATTAAATTTTAGAGTGTTTGATATGATTCCAATTTTGATTCTACACAAGTAATCTATTTTAGAGTGTGAGATATAAATATGGAGATGTTAGTTTCTGAGTGATAACTCATTGGTTTTATGAATGAAAAACTTATTTCTTAGGTTGTAGGTTTAAGTGTTGAATTCTAATTTTAAAGAATAGGAAGAGTTAAGATTAGAGATCTCACCATTCACCTACATGTGTTGTTAAGTGAAGGCTCTTGTCATACCTAAAATTTCCTGTGTAATAATGTATGGCTTCCTTTAGGACTAGTTGGATTAGGAATGTTTTCTTGATGCTTGATTGCAATAAGTTAATTGAAATCAATTAATACAGGAAAATGAATTTGAATATATCTTTTCATTTCATGAGCTCGTAAATGGACAAACATGTTACCTAAGAAATAACCTTTAGATTACATGCTTATTAAGATTTTATTTCTGATCTTTTCTTTCTAATCGTGTGAGGAAGTTAGATAGAAATTTGTTAATTGGAGTATTGGTTTTGAATGCTTCTTATCTAGGCTATACTCATCAGACATAGGAACTTATCTGTCATCGGCACATATAATGTATTAGATCTATTGATTACAAATCCATGGTTGATAATTTAATTTGTTGTGATATATTATTCATATAATTTCCCCAAGACCAAGCATCCAAAAGAATTTCAATCCAAAACCTAGAAATTTCTAAGAAATCATAAACACATATTTTTTGCTTATTGTAATAGACTCTTCAACCACACTTCCCATAAGAGGGGTGGTGGTCAAACCAAAAACTACAATTTTCGCAATATAATGCCTAGTTAAACATGGAAAGAATTACAATAATAAGAACAAGGAAATAATACATGAGAGGGACTAAATCCTCTAGGTTCGGCCCAAACCCAAGGGTTTCAACCCTCCAAACTTGACTCAAATGTAGATTAACAATAAGCATCTCATTAATAGAAAATAAGATTCACATACATCATATCAAATTTGAAAATAATAGTGTCAAGCCCTTGGCTCTCAATAGATACTCCTATCTTCAAGAAATTTTTGAATCCTAATGAGACGTTAGGCTTATTTATTTATACAAAATGTGACTTAGGGGTAGCTCCCCTGAGAGGAGGACTGCTTCCCTCAAAACACTCAAAATTGTGGATCTGGTTCCCTTGGATCTTCACATGCACTTGATTTCCTTGACTACCAATGGACTTTAAGTTGTTGATGAGTAATATTGGGACTCAGGTTGGGTTGGAGGGTTAATGTAGTTGACAAGGCTCCTATATTCCCTCTAGATGCCTCCAACATTCCCCTACATAGTAAATATCTCCAAAATTGTTTCTTTTGCCTGCATATTAACCACATGTTAGAAAATTATATATTACAAAGCAATGGAGCACATAAAATATTGCAGAAATATAAACATAGAAAACACATAAAACAAGAGAGACACAGATATACGTGGTTCACCCAATTTAGGCTACATCCATGGAGAAACAACTAGTCCTTCCATTTATATTATCCATAAAATTGAAGGGATACAACCTACAATAGATCCGCTGTAATTCCCTCTTCACTCTCAATCTCCTCTCTCTTCCTCACTCAGAATATAGATATACATAGGCGCAATACAATTCCCTCATATATAGTGAGGGGGTGCCTTCTAGGGAAAAAAATCCAAAATTAAACATAACTTATACCGTCAGATCTTTGCCTAATGAACGACCAAGATTGACTACAAAATTACAACATTTTACAAGGAAATTTTACATCTATTTTTAGCTTCGAGGGAAGCCGCCCCCTACTGGACCCCCCTACAGCATATATTTTATGAGCGGCGTTGCCACACCATTACGAAATGGATTCCAATGCAATGATACCTTTGAATACAGAAGATAATCAGGCTCCACACCCAACACCACATTAGGCCATGAAATAGAACAATCACCATTTAGTATTCCTACTAAGAACATTATGGGAAATAAATGTGAATTAATGTGAGAAAAGAGAATTTAAGGGCTGGAGGATATCATAATGGGCATCAAAATATACCTATTGATGGTGTTAGGTTCCTATACCAATAGGTTTCATCTTTCATGATTGACAGTGGAAGGGCTAAATATGTTCATCATTGCAGGCTGCAAAGGTTCCATATTTTGTGTACATACTAGGAAAATTAAAAAATGAAAAGAGGGTATGCCTTAAAAGAATAATCAAAAGGAAAGAAAATCAAATGGTCAAAAGAAAAGTGAAAATGAACCCCAAACTAAAGACCAGGAAAGTGGCCAGTCAAAATTCCACTACTATCTTGTGGGAGTGTCACACTCTACGTACACTTCTGCTAATCACACTTGATGGATGGCCCAACAGTCTAATCTGCACCATGCCATGTTTAAATTGCTTGTTGCAGAATAGAGAATGGTTCCTGTCCAAACAGCTTAAGCTTGGCAGATGACTAGCTAGGTAGAGAAATGAAGGAGCCCAACTGCCTAATCTGGGTCCTTGGAAGAAATAAGGGTAGATTTAGATAGGAGGGTAGTCAAAAGAAAAGAGAATAATCAGGGTCTGCTAATTCAAGTGCACCCACTTCAAGTGAAGAAAAAATGTTAGGATTACTAGGTTGGGTAGGTAGAGTAAGGTTGCAGAAATGAAGGGCCATCACCAATTGGTTTATCAAGTGCAAGACTTATTCCATTCAGGGTATTGGCATCATGGCAGAGGTTTGAGGGCATAACATTGGAAGCATGTCTAATTTCCCCCTTTTTCCCCCAAACATCATTCACTAACATCCCCAATGACCTTGAGATCTGCTCAAGTGTCCTATTCCACTTCAGTTCATGACAAAGTACCAGGTCAAACCATGAAGTTTACTCAAGAGAAGGAAGCCACATTTTTTGTGTAAAAATATTTTCTCTCATTTCCCTCATCTTCCCTTCCTAAGTTTTACTTCTTGAAACTTAGTCTTTGCCCCTACATTCACCTCACAAAGGTCATATTAACAATTGATGTATTATTTAACTCCCTAAGCATTCCCCTTCCCTAAATTCTACAAAGATCTATGTAAAAATCCCAAAAAGTCTATGTAAATACCCCCCCTAGCACTATAGCTATACAACCCTCTCTTGGGAAATATTAATCCACCAAGGGTTAATATTAACCCTCCACCACCCTAAACTATGGGTTTTAAACCAAAACTTTGGTTAAAAAATAAAAAATTGAAATCCCCACCCTCATTAACCCTTCCTACCCCTTTTCCGCCCCAAATACATTGGTTATAATGTTTTTTAAATAAAAACATTTATAAACAGGTGCGATTACATTAAACCCGAAATGCTAATGTCAAAACCCACCCCCCGCACTCGAGTTATTTAAAAATAATTATTTAATTGGCGGGTCCCATCGGCAATAAACCGTGGTCACATCATAATTGCCGCCAACCGTTCGATCGCCAGCCTAACCAATCCAACGATGGGCGGTCGATTTCGCAGGGGAGTTGCCCGACCTTTTGCGTCCGGAGGATTGGCGGTTTTACCACTGTACCCCGCCATTGCGTCGGCTCCGCAGTGTTCTAAGCCGCCCCCCCCCAACCCCCTCAACACTTACCGCCCTGGGGTGCTCCGGGGAAACCACTTACCGCCCACCCCCTCTCGCTGACGTCACACCCCCGTCAACATGACGTCACCGTCTTCGCCCGCCACCGCGCCTCCACGTCACCTCCACGTCGGCCATCCACCTGCCTGCCCTGCCACCGTGTCACCGCCACCTGGCCACCCACGTCAGTTGCCACGTCACCCTGCCGTACCCGGATCCACCAATGACGTCATGCTGACGTCATCACCAAAAAGGCGCCAAAAGGCTAAAATTGCATAAAAAGTCAGGAAATGACCGTTGTTTGACATTTTAACTCTTCGTTACCGGAGCAATATGCATGCAAAAGACGTCGTTTACTACCGAAATCGAGAATTCGTCCACCAAAGTTGCTGCCGCCCTCAAAGTCGACCCAAATACCTACAATTGATCCAGCTTGACGCCTCCTGCACCGAAAAATCTAGGTATTTGCCACAGGCGACCTACTTTACCCATATTTCTCACACTTTTCTCCTAATTTCCTGTAAAAAAACTCTGCAAAAGCTCCTCACAGATAAATTGACCACTGAAACCACCCAAAAACTTGGTAAAATCCGTGCACCACAAAACTCTCCAAGAAACCCGTGCCCTTCTGCGAAATTCACCATAAAAACTAATTGAAGAAGCCGAGCTAACAGTTAAAAGCCCATGCAACTGCACACTCATCCCTGTTTTCAAAATTCCCCTTGAAAAACCAGCTAATTAGCTTAAAACACTATGATTTCTTCCAGCAGAGTGCCCCACAGTTCATCAAACCTGTAAAGAGTTTCCTCATACTCTCAGAGCTGCTCACTTTCAAAAACAATTCAGTGGGCATTCCTCAGCCTTTGCACCAATCCTAAACTCAAGTAAATATCCAGTTAAAATCAAACATGGCCACTCCATCTTCTCTTGATGTTGCTCCTGTCAATCCACCTAGTAAGGAGCTTGAAGCTATGCCACTTGTGGACAATGATTTCCTCATTGCAGATTTTGTGGCAGAGAGGAACCACTTACAGACCTTCTGCCAGCTAAGAAACAGTCACTTGGACAACAGTGACATGTATGGCATCTGGGAGTCTAATCTGCCTACCTACTTCTTGCCATCTGTAAATATCTTTCCTGAAGTCATTCACCTTTGTGCAGAAAATTATGACCAGAAGCTCAGAGCTGTAAAGTCTCCATCTGGGAGCATCCTCTTTTACATAACACCAGACTCCATCAATCAGATGCTGAATTACAAACAAACCTAGCTGCTATACCCTTTTTCTATAAAGTATTTGCTGGATGAGGGCTCCAAGCTCTCTAGCATGGACATTGCTGCAGTGGCCAAAACCTTCATGATGGTAGACTGCCAGCCTTCTGGGCCACCTCCTTTTTCATATGCAAATTTCAATGAGGTAGGCAAACTGCTGGTGGACATGTTAACCTCTATGCTGGGGTTCTCCACAAATGAGCATGTTGATGAAACTGTGCTGGTCATGCTATCTGCATATAGCCCTGGGAAGCCCCCTGCTGTAAAATACAATTATGCCAAGTTTATTTCCAACAAGATACATGACCAAATGGTAAGGCTGGACGGGGAAGCAATATTCAAGTATTCATCATACATCAATCACCTCTTCATGTACTATCAGACAGATTGCTTCCAGTGCCACATCAAGAAACTGGATTCACAAGGTGAGAGGAGGTTTGTCATCTTCTAGTCTTCATTCTTCCACCAAGTCCAGAACTCTCCCTATTCCTACTGTGAATTTATTGACCAATTTGTCTATCCGGTCACATGCCTCTTAAAGAGGTCTCCTCCTGCCAGATTGTCCAAAGATATGCAGAAAATCTTACAGCTGTCCAGGAATTATAAAATAGGTGA
>APFE030305095.1:0-18198 GCA_000404065.3 Pinus taeda | reverse complement strand
AAGCAAGCACCTAATTAAGGTCAAGCAACTGTTGAGAAATCTACTTCAAATGTGCATCAAAAACGATCTTCCATGTGCTATTTCACCTCTGACCATTTGACGATTGAATCTCATTAAGCACCCCCAAACATGTTGGAAACACTTTTGGAGTAACCTGAAAGCTAACAATTACCTTTCCATATTCTTGTTGAGTCTACAAAAAGAAGGTCCAATTTGTTAAATAATATGATGACATAGCCTTTGCTTTGGAGTCCTTACACATGGGATTCAGGATCATTATTACATTTGGTTTATAAATGACAAACAATAAAAAAAGGTCCAATTTGTTAAATAATATGATGACATAGCCTTTGCTTTGGAGTCCTTACACATGGGATTCAGGATCATTATTACATTTGGTTTATAAATGACAAACAATATTTTGAAGGCTAGCTTCTTATGAGCACTTCCTACCCCTTTCACATTCAAGGAGAGACTTTTCATGGATGAACCCTCTTTGAGCTCCCTACTCTAAGGTCTCACTTAATAGTCATTTGTTTCCCCTAATGTCTTTTTAGCCTTCTTTTTAGCTAATGATCGATAAAACCTCGCCCCACTTGATAGTCATTTGTTTCCCCTAATGTCTTTTTACCCTTCTTTTTAGCTAATGATTGATAAAACCTCTCTGTATCCTTGAATCCTACTTTTGAGAGTTTTTTTGTTTGGGTCTTAATTTTTGACAAACATATTTCCTCCCTACCACTTTTGGTTCAGTTCCTTGCGCCTTAGAAGATGAACTACTCGCCACAATCAAAACTTTGTAATCCAATCTCCTACGGGGTTTGTAGATCAAGTAAAATTTTCCAAATCCTTAAGGTTTTTGAAGACTTCGATTCTTTTTTAATATGGAGTTTGAATCCTTAGCCATAAGGGAAATTGGGTGTGGGAGGTCCTTTGAAAGGTTTTCTACTAAACTATCTAGCTTTACTAATGACTTGGAGTAGGGATTAGGAAAATTTTTAAGCATGCCTTTGTCTATATCAACCCACTTGATGCTTCCCTCATTGAACTTTCTTTTGCACTTAACTTCTTGCTTCCCTCATTGAACTTCCTTTTGCACATAACTTCTTTGATGTCATGTTCTTGCTATTTTCTAGGATTTCGGCTCAAAAGTTTTTGTGGGTCAATCTAAAGGCTATTTAAACCAATTAAGCCTCAATTGGGTCCCCGAACACATAGTTGAGTCAATATATGTGTGTGTGTGTGTGAGAGGAGGGGGGCATACGGAGTTAAGGAATTAAACAATTTTAGGGTTTTGTTGGAGTCATAATTAGATCCAAACAAACTATTGCAAATAAACTAACTTAACCTAGGGTTTGAATTTTTTTTTGGATGATTAAGGGAAAGTAAACGATGTTGGAGTCATAATTAGATCCAAACAAACTATTGCAAATAAATTAACTTAACCTAGGGTTTGAGCTCTAGGGTCTAATTTTTTTTGGATGATTAAGGGAAAGTAAAAGCTATCTCTATTGCTCTGTCTATTTCTCTATTAAGGGTGTAATTCAACCAGCTATAATGAAGCAAATACCAAATAAAGTAACTTAACAGATGAACAATTATCCCATGTAACATATAATTCATCAAGGGATAATGAAGAAAATACCAAATAAAGTAACTTAATACATGAACAATTATTCCATGTAACATAATACCAGGATAAATCAAATAAAATTACTTCAACACGCATTATCCAAAATTCACCATAAGCATGCATGAGAAGAGAATTACATCACAATTCCAACCAAGAAAAGTAAGTCAACTTATCCATCCATAGCCAAATTATAAGAGAGAAAATGACATTTTTTCGATTTACCAAGGGGTTTCTCGCCAAAATCCAACCATGAGAAAATGAGAGGAAGTTCAACTCTATTTATAGATGAGGTTCTCAACTTCCAAGGCTAAAATTCCCTATACTAGCCTATGGCGGGGCAACTCGCCTTTTTCTTCAATTAATTAACCTAGAAACAAAATTTTAGGGGCAATCACACCACATATACAAAAAAAGCTAAAGTGGCAAAGTGCTCAACAATGTCCCATCTTTGCAAATAAAGGGGAAAGGGTGCTATGATGCAGTGTCTAGTCACCCTTCAATGCACGAGGGATTTTCAATTAGTTTTCAAAATCTGCCATGAAACCCTCCAAGTGGGCACATAAGCCCCCAGTGGGCATGACCTCTTTTACAAGTGTGTAAAAATGACTTCAAAACTACCGAAGGGCTTGCCTTTCTTCCTTTCACAGGCGGACACATGGTCTCCCAAATGATCATTCAACCATTCCCACCCTAGCAATGGGTTTCCAAGAAAGTGTGTAAAAATGACCTCAAAACTGCCAAGGACTCACCTTTCTTCCTTTCACAAGTGAACACACGGGCTCCCAAATGATCATTCAATCATTCCCACCCTACCAATGGGTTTCCAAGAAGCCACATGCTTAGCCTTGAAAGGCTCTTTAAATGTGCAGTCACACCAATTGAGCAAGGTGAAATATGTAACCAAGTTCGGTCTTCATAATGACATATGTAATCATGTTTTTATGTATTTGATGTAAAGAGAAAAATAAATATATCTTTAAATGTGCAGTCACACCAATTGAGCAAGGTGAAATATGTAACCAAGTTCGGTCTTCATAATGACATATGTAATCATGTTTTTATGTATTTGATGTAAAGAGAAAAATAAATATATTTTTGTCATTCTTGAGGCATGGATTTCATGCTCAAGGAAAATTTATTTATAGGTCAAGCACCCATTGAGTGCTTCTACGGCTTGTCATTGAGTCTACAAGCCAATTGAGTTATCTTCATGTATGGAAGACCCTTTTGGGCATGTTACATATTGTAAAAAAAGTTTATATAGAGTCAAAGACCCTCCAAGACCTTGTCATAATGCTCCAAGTCAAGTTGGCCTTTTCAAGTATCAAGTCAGCCTAGAGACAGTGACAAGTCACCCTACAAGCTAGAATAAGAAGCCTAAAAATAAGGGTACTCAACCTCATTCAAAGTACATCGAATCACATCATAGAAGTTCGATCTAAAGACAAGGAGAAGTCTCATATCAAGTGAAGAAGGAAGAAGACAAGAGGAAAGATAAATCAAAGTCTTTCAAGGTCTATTTTGGGATAATATCTCACACGTTCGGACTGTAATTAGGGCACATTCTCAGCTACAAAAAGACTGAATTACAGTCAAGTCAAGAAGCTAGATGAAGGGTCAAAGAAGTATGAAAGTATAAGCCGAGTAGTCAAAGAAAAATAAGCCTATGCAAGTGAAGGTAAGAAGCGATCTAAACTACCTCAAATATGTCACATGTGCAAAGTGAAGGAGGCCAAAAGTTGCAGGTAAGAGAGGTTGAAGTTGCAGTCAATATTGTAGGTCAAAATTCTTGGTCAAAGGAGAAGTGGAGGCTACTATAACGCAAGTTTGGCTCAGGTTGAGAAAGTGCTTCAAGGAGAAGTTTGACTTGGTCTTGGAGGGGTCTTGGGCAAGGGTCATAGGTCTTGGAATTCGTCATTTGAAGTTCTATAAGAAGATAAGAGTTATTGTGGGTTTTGTTGATTTTCCATGACCTTGGTGCTAGGATAGTCTTAAAATATCTGACACTACCAAACCAAGAATCACAATGATACTACTTTGCACAATGGAATATAAACAATAGTAAATCTACTAGTGCATAAAATATATACAACATTTTACAATTTTGAACCCAACTTTGTTAATCAACATATAATGCAACAGTCTAGGGTTCCCGTACCAGGGATAATGGCCCTCATACATCCACTAGTACAAGATACAAAATTGGGGCTTGGTGTCAATCCATTGACAACCAATCTTCCCTCAACAAGATCCTCTGATCATCTGGATGTCACATGCTCTCTTAGCTCCTCTCGGTCGTACCCTGTACCTGCTCGGTCCTTCGGCTCCCGATCTGCAACACTGCCTCTATCAACAATCTAAGTCCATCCGGTCACTGAACCTCGGCTATTCAATCTGCTCACTAGTTGATCGTTCATCCATCAATGCATCAACACATCGAGACTTCTGTTGAGTTGTTCACAACTCCGTTTGTGAATAACTCTTAATCTGCCCACTGCTTCTCCTCAGCTACTCAGGGACTTCAGCCCACTATGGTCTTCGTGCGTTGCTTTAATGAAGACCAACATAGGGCACAGAGGGCTACCACCTATCACTGCAAGATGTCCATCTCCCACAATGAACACGAGCTAGGACTACCCATCATCTGTTGTAGAAGTCCTTCTCCACACACAAGTCTAGGGTTGCTCAATCTGTTCTTGGTTAATCAGACCCTTGAGCTCTTCTTCTGCCACTCTAGCAACCATCTAAGTCCATGAAAATGGTGCACATCGGGCTCCAACTTGGACACTATCACGTTGTTCTCCAGCAGACCATAAATACCCAATCTAATGTCCACACTTGGCCCATTCTCACGTTTCCCTCCAACAGTCCACAAGTGACCAATACTTGTTGTAGCATCTACCTCTGGCTAAGGCATCCTCACACTTATGAAACCCTCCTCTTGGTTGCCAACGGACTTCTCAAACTGTCCAACCCTTGGACACCCATCCCACTTGCATCAAGTCAACTCAAAAACACCAACAAACCTACATACCTTATGTCATCAAGGGTTGGTGTACACTGTGAACTGCTGTAGGTTTGAACTCTTGTTAGGGCTTGTTAGCATGCTGTTACAACCTTATTTTTATGCCTTCCAGACCTCCCTTTGATTGTGGCCTCCCTCCATAAGGTCCCTTCAACAACTTGCTGCCTCCTAGCCTTCTTCTAGGCCTCAGAACCCAACATTCTAGCCACATGTTCACCCAAAATAGATATGCGGTTCTGGCTGAAGCTTCTTGGCCCCTTGAACAAGACAAATAAGGCCTACAGCCTAGTTGTAGGTGTTCCTCATCAATGCGGTCTGTTGTATGAAAGAGTATACTACCACAAACAACCCCAAAACACCATCCAATCTGCCCTTAATGCATGCAACAACCTCTTGTAACTTCACGACCCTGAAAGAGACATCAAAAAGACAAAAACAATCCTCCTCTTCCACGTCTAGCCTTCTCCTTTAGCTCGGCTGCCTCAGGAGTGTTTTGTCTATTAATTGATACTCATTGGATGTGTCTATGAAGTCTCACACGGACTTCTATTTATATGTTTCATGTGGGGATCGAATAACCCTCCCAAGGGCACCTCTAACACAAGGCCAACTTGCCTTTATGTCCCTTCCTTCTCACCATAACACATAAAAATTATTATCTTCACTTGTAGACCTGGGAATTCGATGATTTTTGTTGCGTTGGATTTGTCTCAATGAGTACTATCATCCTCATCCATCACATGTCAAAGTGTCTCCATAGTTTTGTCCCTAACATTGATGGGTGCAAAACCCCAAGCTTGGGGTTCAAGCCCACAAGGCCACTTGTGGAGCTCCTTCCTCCAAACCCTCGATCCTCAAGGCTTGGAGTACCTCCCAAGCTAAAAAAATCAACACTCCCTCTTAGTGAGGGAAGTACTTCCAAGACTAGGAAGTAATCATCATCATCTCCAATATCCATGACAAGTCATGGGAAGTCCACGACCAACAACTTGTACTACAACAAACTATTGTTCACCAGGCTCAGCACCAATCCACCAGAACTACTAGCCCATCTCACCATGTAGTCTATCGAGACCACATCTCCATGTCGACATCAGGTTATTTTAGGCTTAAGACAACTGGACAACCCCTAGGATGACGTTTTGGAGCCTTTGTTTATGTGTGTATATGTAAGGTGATATGGATGACTAATCCTCATCCACTTTGTGCAACACATAAACACAATAAGGGCTCATATTTCTCTCTCTTAGACACAACAAGTGAACAAGAGGTCAAAGTTTGTTTTTAGGGCACCTTTTGAGGAGGCCGAGGGACTGATCTTGGAGGCCGCAACAAAGGAGGGTAAATCTGGAGTGTTTCAGGGCTGTTTGATGGGTGGGTGACCCTTGTGAGAGGTAGCCGCGACCTGTAAGGGCTGTTGTGGGTAGGCTGCAAGCCCTACCAACTGTTTGGAGGGCAGCGTAGGGACATTTGGGGGTTGTTCATGCCCAAAACAACAACAACAAGTGAGGGGACTTCTCCAAGGGTATGTAGCAGCCAGGAGAGACAATTCTGGGTAGAATAAAGTGCTGTTAGGGACTATGCTTGGGTGCCCTACCCAGTCTAGAATTGCAGCAGTCAAAGAGACCACAAACAGTGAGCTGGAGCATGCATTGTGGTGCATCTTGTGTGTGTTGGGTCATAGTTTGTGACTTGTTTTGGATCGGTTGACAAGCAGCTTGTGGGTGTCACGTGTTGGGGTCAACATGGAGTGTTAATACCCAACTAGGAGAAGATCTCACGGTGAATGGATGTCATGTTGATGAACACTGTAGCAGCCAAGTGATTGGGTTGACATGGACTGTCAGATGCCCTAATCAGTGGGAAAATGTTGCAGGAGTACATTGGAGCTTAGATTTCTTCAATAACTCCTCTATTGCAGAGTAAAGGGCGGATGTGGAGAAGTTTGTTGGTAGCCCATAGAAGGGTCTCCTAGGTGTAAGGATGCCCTAGCTAGGTGTAGATGCTAAAACGTGGAATGGCCACTTGTGGACTGTTGGAGGGTAGCGTGAGAGTGGATCAAGTGTGGACGTGATTGGGCACTTATGGTTTGTTGGAGGACAACATGTTAGTGTCCAAGTTGGAGCCCGATGAGCAGCACCTTGATGGACAAAGGTAGTTGCGAGAAAGGCAGTTGTTGAGCTCAAGGGTTTGATCAACGAGGAGCAACTTGTGGAGCTCGAGACTTGTGTGTGGAGAACGACTTCTACAGTAAATGATGGGTAGTCCTCCTAGCCCGTGTTCATTGTGGGAGATGGACATCTTGCAGTGATAGGTGGCAGCCCTCCGTGCCCTATGTTGGTCTTCATCGGAGCAGTGCAGGAATACTTTAGTGGGTTGAAGTCCCTAAGTATTTGAGGAGTAGCAATGGGCAGATTGAGAGTTGTTCACAAGTGGAGCTGTGAACAACTCGACATGAGTCTAGATGTGTTGATGCGTTGATGGACAAACAATCAACTAGTCAGTAGATTGATAGCCGAGGTTTAGTGACTAGATGGACTTGGAGCATTGATAGAGGCAGGAGCTGCAGATCGGGAGCCGAAGGACTGGACAGGTATAGGGTACGACCGAGAGAGTTGAGAGAGTCTACTTCATCAACCAGATGGTCAAAGTATTTTGTTGAGGGCAGATTGGTTGTCGATGTACTAATACCAAGCCCCAATTTTGTATCTTGTACTAGTGGATGTATGGGGGCCATTATCCCTGGTACAGGAGTCCTAGACTGTTGAATTATATGTTGTTTAATATAACGAAGTTGGGTTGAAAATTGTAAAAAGTTGTCCATATTTTGTGCATGTGCGATTTACTGTTGTTTATATTCCGCTGTGCAAAGTAGTATCGTTGAGATTCTTGGTTTGGTAGCGTCGAAGGTTTTAATATTCTATCCTAGACCCAAGATCGTGGAAATTCAACATGGTATCAAAGCATATTTGAGCTACTTTGAGGGACAAGGAATCAGAGTGTGCAGAACGAAACAACTCATAGGGAGTTGTGGGTGTCCAGATCATGGAGCAAAGGGTTCAGTTGAGGACATGGAGATGTGGTCTTGATAAGTTACATGGCGAGATGGGCTGGAAGTTCTGGTGGATTGGTGGTGAGCCTGGTGAACTGTTAGAATTTTTAAGTCTAACTGTTAGAAATCCTTCCTGTACTTTCTGATTTAATTCTTCCTACTTGTTCTGTTAATTAACAAGTTATTTACCATGTAAATATTGAAAATAAATACAAGTACAGTTTCAACACATACAGATCATCAATTGAAGGAAAAGCAAGCACACAAGTGAAACTGTTATTTTTGGACTAATGTCCCCCGGAAAAACCCAATGTAGGAAAAACACAACAGAGAATGCCCTCGGCAGTAGTACCTCTCAGTCGGAGACAAATATCAGCCCTAATCTGCCCCACGAAATCTCCCAACGTCAACCTCTAGGGTCTGTGTCAGCCTCTCTGGCCCAATGTCAGCCTCTCTGGCCCAGTGTCAGCCTCTCGGGACTCTGCGTCAGTATCTACGTCTCCCACGCTGGCCCTCCTCAAGATCTGTGCAGCTCCTGCTTGCCTTTGCATGGCCTTTAGCTGCTTTTGCGTGGCCTCTGGTTGCTTCTGCATGGCCTCTAGCTAGCTCTGCATTAACCCTCTCTTGGATTTTGCGTTGATGCTCCCGGTACCCTCTCTGCCTCTCTGCTTCTGTATTCACTGTCCCTCAGCTGCAACTCAGTTCACTCCTTCGATTTCCTCAGCAAGCCCTGCCCTAGAAAATCGAATTCTTGATCAACTCAATGTGTTCTCCAAGTGACCCTCAAGCCTCTTCTTATACTTTTCTCATTGACAACTCAATGGCCGAGATTAAGTCCCTAATCAATGGCTAAGATTAGATCTGGCTTGATCCATGACTTTTGGACCATTCTAACTCAGTTTTGTATTAATTCACATTAATATTTTATCTTCCCTAAGTTTAGACTTAGGGACTTCATTAAAAATATTGATTAATTTAATATCTCCCAAACTGGTTAGGTTCTTCCCAAACCATTTCTGGGTATTGGAGATCTCATGTGCTTTAGCCTCTCCACCAATTTTCATGGCTATATCACATCCGATGCTACCCCAAATCAACACTCCCTCTTAGCGAGGATTGTGCTTTAGTAATACTCCTCATTGAGCATCACCCTGATCATCCGGCATCGGTCCCTATGCTGATGCTTGGTCTATTTCCCAACATCCTCTGCCCTGCTACATCATGTACTACTACCCATGGCCTAGCCACTGCCACTACCGCATTTGTACGACAACTCCCTTTGCATTCGTGCTGCTCATAGCATTGCCACTGCTAATTGCTGCACTGCAACTCAGTTACTGAGAAGTAAGTAACTGATCTCCCAACTCTAACATATTCGTCAAGCTAGAAACACTCTCCATGCTGAAGCTCCCTCTGTCACTGACAAGTGATCCCTCTCTGACCTCTGCGATGTTGCAAAAACTTTGTGCATCTTGCACTATTGCTTCACGCTATCCTAGGATTCCTGCACTGTAGCTGCCTTTGTCGCTCCATCCGCATCCATCTCTACTAACATCTGCCAGTCGTGCAAGACTCCTCTTCGGGGGCTCCCGTAGCAAGGTATAATCCAAGAGGTTGGATACCTCGAGGATCTTGCCCCTACATCACTTGCAGTCTGTCTGACTACAACTCAATGTCACCCCACTTCCTCTCAAGTGGCGCATGGGCACTCATGGCACAGTCATCATCTGTCTCCACTTCTTTCTCCGCCCTTGCTGGCACAACCTTGGTCTCAGAAGCCTCTCCCTTGCTCTTCTTCCTCGGACATTGGCTCGAATAATGATCCAGCTCCCCACAGTGGAAGCATTTGACCTTGGAGAGGTCTTTCTTCTTCCATTTCTCTTGCTTTCCCTCAGATGCTAGGGAAACATCTTCCTCTTCCTCCTTGATTCTAACCCCTTTGTCGCTGCTTCCTGCCTTGGTTAGCCTTCTAATCTCTTCTTGACGAAGAGCTGCCCACAGTCCCTCCTAATCTGGAAGGGTCGACCTGTCGAATATGCTCTGGACAAATACCTCCCAATCCTCGGAGACTGCGTTCATTGCGGTCCTCAACAACATCTCTCCATCCGGTGTGGCCCCTGTGGAAGTCAGTTGATCCCAGATCTCCTTCAATCGATTGAGGAAGGTGTCTATCTGTTCTCCCTTATTCATTTGGTATGACCATAGTTGATTTTCTAGTAGCGTCTTCCTTTGCACGAAAGTATGCTGATACAATTTCATCATAGCCTCCCACATCGCATTTGTCGTTTCCTTTTCGGCAATATGTGGTATTAGATGGTCCTTGACCCTGTCAAGGATGATGATCTTGGCCCTCGCCATTGCCTCCTCGTACTTTTCGTTCTCAACCGGGTCAACTGGGATTGTTATCATGTTCAAGGCGAGGTGCTTGAGACGATTCTTGTCTAGAATGGACAAGATCCTGGCCTTCTAGACTACGAAGTTTGAGGCTCCGTCCAGTCTGTCCTGATCTCTTACCCCATTCACTGCCATTTTGTTGCTCCTCTGTTGACTCTTCCGAGTCTCTCTACTTCCCTCCTGGAAGTTCTCGGTGCGACTCCCTTTGAGCCTCGATTTCCCTCCTCGAAACCTCTCTGCCAATGTCGAGATGTCCCCACTCCGATCGTTAGTGTAGCTGCACCACTGATCCAGATTTCTTGGCTAGAAATCCTCGGCAGCAACTCCCTCCTCCTTGGTCTTGCCCTGTGAGGTATTGTTCTGACCATAGTACCCCACCAGCTTTACTCCGCAACTTACCCACAACCTCATATGCCCCAGAAAGCTGAAGATTATAGCCTTTAGGCTCTGCGCAATCCCAACACCAGCAAAATCCGCACCTCCTGGCCATGGGCGTCAATCCTTCTTGACTGAGAAAGGTAATCGGGCACTGCGTAGGTCAGGTCTGCTCCTCTCTGCCACTGCGCTAATCCTCTTCCTGGTTCGAACTGATGATGCAAGCACTGCGTCACCCCTTCCTTGTTGCCTTTCCGCTAGGAACAACTTCTGTCACTTGGGATAGTTATTTCTATTGCTGTTGCTTTGCTCCACTGATGCCCTTAGTTATCCTATTATCTGCAACCACGCTCTAATACCATGTTGGAATTTCTAAGTCTAACTATTAGAAATCCTTCCTATACTTTTTGATTTATTTCTTCCTACTTGTTCAGTTAATTAACAAGTTATTTACCATGTAAATACTGAAAATAAATACAAGTACAGTCTCAATACATACAGATCATCAACTGAAGGAAAAACAAGCACACAAGTGACACCGTTATTTTTGGACTAATGTCCCCGAAAAAACCCAATGCGGGAAAACCATTGCAACTATCTGAGGGTTTTATTATTAAGCAGTTTCAGAATACAATCTGGGTGCCAGGAATGGCTCACCCAACAGAGAATGCCCTCGGCAGTAGTACCTCTCAGTGGGAGACAGATATTAGCCCCAATCTACCCCACGAAATCTCCCAACGTCAACCTCTAGGGTCTGCATGAGCCTCTCTGGCCGAGCGTTAGCCTCTCTGGCCTAGCGTTAGCCTCTCGGGGTTTTGTGTCAGCCTCTGGAGCCTCTGTGTCTCTCACGCTGGCCCTCCTTAGGCTCTGCGCAACCCCTGGTTGCCTCTGGCTGCTTCTGCGTGGCCTCTTGCTGGCTCTGTGTCAACCCTCTCTCGGCTTCTGTACTGATGCTCCCGGTACACTCTCTTCCTCTCTGCTTCTGTATTCACTTCCCCTCAGTTGCAACTCAGATCACTCCTTCGATTTCCTCAGCAAGCCCTACCCTAGAAAATCAAATTCATCAACTCGGTGTGTTCTCCAAGTGACCCTCAAGCCTCCTCTTATACTTTTCTTGTTGACAACTCAACGATCGAGATTAAGTCCCTAATCAATGGCTAAGATTAGATCTGGCTGATCCATGACTTTTGGACCATTCTAACTCAGTTTTATATTAATTCACATTAATATTTTATTTTCCCTAAGTTTAGACTTAGGGACTTCATTAAAAATATTAATTATTTTAATATCTTCCAAACTGGTTAGATTCTACCCAAATAATTTCTGGGCATTGGAGATCTCATGTGCCCACCAATTTTCATGGCTAGAGAACATCTCATGCTTCAGTTGAGGACATGGATATGTGGTCTTGACAGGTTACATGGCGAGATGGGCTGGGAATTCTTGCGGATTGGTGGTGAGCTTGGTGAACAACAATTTGTTGTAGGGCAGATCGCTAATCATGGATTTCCATTGATTTGTCATGGATGGTTGGGACAACTTGAGGGTTTCTTTGGCTTGGACGAGATCAGGTTGATTGAGACGACTTCAAGTGATGGACTACAATTTCGTAGGCTAGAGTCCTCATCGGATCATGATGTTGCATATCCGAGATTGGTGGGATTTGCACGAGTAGTATTTGATATAGAAGGATGATTGTTTGCAGGACTGAGCCAGTGCAGATCGTGTAGGCTCAGAGGGAGCAACCCTATGGAGGTTCGGGACCTTCAATTTAAGATGTGATGAGGTAGAGACACTACCGAGATGCAGGGTTCATTCTACAGAGTATGTTGTAGTGGTGGATGCCAGATGGGCTAGTGTCGTCGCTGATGATGATGGTTACTTCCTAGTCTTGGAAGTACCTCCCTCTCTAAGAGGGAGTGTTGATTTTTGTGTAGCTTGGGAGATACTTCAAGCCCTAGGGTTTGGGGTTTGGAGGGAAAAGTGCCACAAGAGTCACTTGTGGGTTTGAAACCCAAGCTTGAGGTTTTTCACCCATCGTGATTTGGGGCAATTCCATGGAGCACTTTGGACATGTGATGGCATGAGATGATAGAGGGTGAAAAGGAGAATCCAACACTTCGAGAATCATCGAATTTCGAGTTGTTCTTAGTGAGATATGAGTTTATGAAGTTAATTTTGGGGTTGACACCATAAGAGTCAAGGTCAACCTAGGGTTATTTTAGGTCTATGATAGTTGGACAGCCCTTGGGGTTTTGGAGCCCTTGTTTATGTGTATATATACAAGGTGATATGGAGGACTAATCCTCATCCATTTTGTGTAACACATAAACACAATAAAAGCTTGGATTTCTCTCCCTTAGACGCAACAAGTGAATAGGAGGCCGAAGTTTGTTTTTAGGGCACTTTTTAAGGAGGCCGAAGTGTAGGAAAGAGGCCGAGGGACTAATCTTGTAGGCCGCAGCAAAGGAAGGTAAATCTAGAGTTTTTTAGGGCTGTTTGATGGGTGGAGAACCCTTGTGAGAGGCACTTGCAGCCTCTAAGGGCTCTTGTGGGTAGCCGCAAGCCCTACCAGTTCTTTGGAGGGCAGCATAGGGACATTTGGGGTTTGTTCATGCCTAGAACAACAACAACAAGTGAGGGGACTTCTCCAAGGGTATGCTATAGCTAGGAGAGGCAATTTTAGGCAGAATAAAGTGTTGTTAGGCACTATGCTTGGGTGCCCTAACCAGTCCAGAATTGTAGCAGTTAAAGAGACCACAAACAGTGAGCTGGAGCATGAATTGTGGTGCATCTTGTGTGCGTTGGGTCATAGTTTGGGACCTATTTTGGATCGGTTGACAAGCTTCTTGTGGGTGCTACATGCTGGGGTCAACATGGAGTGTTGAATACCCCAACAAGGAGCAGATCTCACAGTGAATGGATGTCATGTTGATGAACACTGTAGACGCCAAGTGATTGGGCTGACATGGACTGTCTGATGCCCTAATCAATGGGCAAATGTTGTAGTAGTACATTGGAGCCTAGATTTGTGCAATAACTCCTCTATTTCAGAGTAAAGGGCAGATGTGGAGAAGTCTGTTGGCAACCAATAAAAGGGTCTCCTAGCTGTAAGGATGCCCTAGCTAGGTGCATATGCTACAACATGGATTGGCCACTTGTGGACTGTTGGAGGACAGCGTGAGAGTGGACCAAGTGTGGACGTGATTGGGCACTTATGGTCTACTGGAGGACAATGTTTTAGTGTCCAAGTTGGAGCCTGGTGAGCAACACCTTGATTGACAAAGGTAGTTGCAAGAGAGGTTGTTCTTGAGCTCAAGGGTTTGATCAACCAGGAGCAGTTTGTGGAGCTAAAGACTTGTGTGTGGAGGACTTCTACAATAGATGATGGGTAGTCGTCCTAGCTTGTGTTCATTTTGGGAGATGGACATCTTGCAGTGATAGGTGGCAGCCTTCTGTGCCCTATGTTGGTCTTCATCAAAGCAATGCAGGAAGACCATAGTGGGCTGAAGTCCCTAAGTAGTTGAGGAGCAACAATAGGGAGATTGAGAGTTGTTCATAAGTGGAACTGTGAATAACTCGATAGTAGTATCGATGTGTTGATGGACGACTGATCAACTAGTGAGTAGATTGGTAGCCGAGGATCAATGGCCAGATGGACTTGGAGCATTGATAGAGGTAGGAGTTGCTGATAAGGAGCCGAAGGACCGGGTAGGTACAGGGTATGACCGAGGGAGCTGAGAGAGTCGACTTCATTAGCCAGATGACCAAAGTATCTTGTTGAGGGCATATTGGTTGTCGATGTACTGACACCAAGCCCCAGTTTTGTATCTTGTACTAGTGGATGTATGAGGGCCATTATTACTAGTACGGTAGCCCTAGAATGTTGTATTATATATTGTTTAATATAACAAAGTTGGGTTGAAAATTGTAAAAAGTTGTCCATATTTGTGCATGTGTGATTTACTGTTGTTTATAATCCAATGTGCAATGTAGTATTGTTGAGATTCTTGGTTTGCTAGCGTCAGAGTTTTTAAGATTCTATCCTAGACCCAAGATCGTGGAAATTCAACACTCCTAACAAAAATAAGGGCAAGGGTAAGACTGCTATGACAACTATTTTGCAGATGGAGGAAATGGTGGAGAAGTTCGATAAAAACTTTGCCCTAGTATCTTGCCTTTTTGGGACCGTAACAAGAGCTATTTGGTTCGTGGACTGTGGAGCATCTCTTCATATGACGAGATCACGAGACTTCTTCACCAACATGACTAGGGGGCCCAAAGATGTAAATGTGGAGCTTGGTGACAAGGGAAAGTATGCAGTCAAGGGCACTCGGACTATCAAGTTCCAGATAGACTCAGGTGGCATCATGGAGGTGAACGAAGTGCTATAGGTACTAGATTTGGAGAAGAATCTCCTTTTAGTTTCGACCATGAAAGACAGAGGACTGGAGGTCAACTTTACGGGAGATGAAGTGGCTGTTGGGCCAAAAGGGACCGATCTCAGCAAGAAGTGAGTGATCGGTAGGAGGGAGAGAGATCTCTATTTGTTGCCAGGACAACTAATGAAGGCTCTAATCCATGAGAGTGACAACCAGGGCAAGATTTGGCATAGGAGGATGGGGCACCTACACTACGAAGTTCTTTTGATGGTGCAGAGGATGTTTATTGGTTTTCCAAAGATTCAGGGGGAGCAGGATGGAGTGTGTAAAGGGTGTGTGTTTGGCAAGCAAGCCAAGAATGCATATCCTCATAGTGGGACTAGGTCTAAGGGTGTGCTAGACTTGGTGCATTTTGATATTTGTGGTCCTATGTTTGTGACATCGATCACAAGATCTTTATATTTTGTGATGTTCATAGATGATTATTCTAGGAAGACTTGGATCTACTTCCATAAGACCAAGGATGAGGTCTTTAATCGGTTTCAGGAGTTCAAGGCTTTTTGGAGAACCAAATAGGAAGGAAGATTAAGGTGATGAGATCAAATTTTGCGGGCAAGTACACTTCCATCAAGTTCTTGGACTTTTGTAGGCAAGCAAGAATCAAGGAGGAGCTCACAATACCTTACAACCCTTAGCATAATGGGTTCGCCGAGAGGAAAAATAGGACCATAATGGAGGCAATGAGGGCAATGATCTATGATTAGAAGTTGTCTATGTTTTTATGGGAGAAAAGACACTGTTAGACATATGTGAGTAGCTTTGACTAGTCTTTATTAGTGTACAACTAGAACAAAAAATGGTACAACGGGAAAAGCTAAACAACAATAAAATGGGAAGATTTGAAACCATGACCTCGTATCTCATGAGGGTCCAACAGGCTCATGATGAGCTTGCAGCTGTGGGGGAAACTATGCATGATTTAGCGCTCATCAAAGTCACTTTGAAGTGGTGCGTGAAGCAGTGGTCCACTTTTGTGGATGAGATTCTTACTCAAACAACTTCCTAATTGGAACCAACTATGTGACGATTTCACCCAGATGGAGATTTGGGAAATTCATTGGCCGGAGGACAATGAAAGGGCGGTGAGGAGAAGGATGAAGTTGTTCTTGCTGCACAAGCGAAAAAGGGCAAAGCAAAGGCCAAGCAGAAATAGGGTGGAGGATCATCTTCACAGATCAAGAAGGAAAAGGACATGAGCAAAGTTAAATGCTTTGCTTGTTATGAGTTTGGGCATTTTTCCAGTTCGTCTGCTAACAAAAATAAGGGAAAGGGTAAGATTGCTACTACAACTATTGTGTAGATGGAGGAAATAGCGGAGAAGTTCAATAAAAACTTTGCCCTAGTATCTTGCCTTTTTGGGATCGTCACAAGACCTGTCTGGTTTGTGGATAGTGGAGCATCTCGTCATATGACGGGATCGCCAGACTTCTTCACCAACATGACCAGTGGGCCCAGAGATGTAAATGTGGAGCTTGATGACAAGAGAAAGTATGTAGTTGAGGGCACTTGGAGTATTGAGTTGCAGATGGACTCAAGTGGCATCATGGAGGTGAACAAAGTGCTATTTGTATTGGGTTTGGAGAAGAATCTCCTTTTAGTTTCGACCATGGAGGACAAAAGACTGGAGGTCAACTTTACAGGAGATGAAGTGGTTGTTGGGCAGAAAGGGACTGATCTCAGCAAGAAGTGAGTGATCGGTACGAGGGAGAGAGATCTCTATTTGTTGCTAGGACAATTGATGAAGGCTCCCATCCGTGAGAGTGACAACAAGGGCGAGATTTGGCATAGGAGGAAGAGACACCTACACTACAAAGCTCTTTTGATGGTGCAGATGATGGTTATGTTTTCCAAAGATTCGAATGGAGGGGCATGGATTGTGTAAAGGGTGTGTGCTTTGAAAGAAAGCCAAGAATGCATATCCTCATAGTTAGACTATGTCTAAGGGATATTTGTGGTCCTATGTTTGTGACATTGATCACAGGATCTTTATACTTTGTGATGTTCATAGGTGATTATTCTAGGAAGACTTGGATCTACTTTCAGAAGACTAAGAATGAGGTCTTTAATTGGTTTAAGGAGTTCAAGGCTCTTTTGGAGAACCAAATATGAAGGAAGATTAAGGTGATGAGATCAGATAATGCGGGCGAGTACACCTCCAATGAGTTACACCTCTAATGAGTTATTGGACTCTTATAGGCAAGCAGGAATCAAGAAGGTGCTCATAGTGCCTTACAATCCTCAACATAATGGGTTTGCTGAGAGGAAAAATAGGGCCATCATGGAGGCAACAAGGGCAATGATCTATGATCAAGAGTTGTTTATGTTTTTATGGGCAGGGGCCTGCAATACAATTGTGTGTGTGTAGAATAAGAGTCCATAAGGTATTGGAGGATGTGACTCTTGAGGTGTTGTTTACAGGAGTGAAACCCGATACGAAGTCATTTTCTCATATTCGGTAGCCTAGTTTATGTCTATGTTCTTATAGAGAAGAGGACTAAGTTGGAGCCTTTGTCTAAGAGGGGCGTGTTTATTGGTTATAGTGAGGTCTTGAAGGCCTACAAATTCTACATTCTTGGATATAGAAAGGTGATCTTGAGTCGGGATGTCAGATTTGATGAGGACAGGACCCTCAGGAGATCTCATGAGCGAGAGCCAATAGTGGTAGAGGAGAAGGAGCAAGTGGATCCTAAGACTGAGCAGGGACCAACAACACCAACATGAACACAACCAATAGATTCCTTTGAGTACCAGGAGGAGGCCTAGATGGGCTGAACAAAGACTGAGATGCAAAGCAGCATGTGCAGGCCCCTAGCAACACTTTCAGGCAGAGTAGACCACCAACCAGATATTTTGGTTATATGTCACTATCAAGTAGCGTCTATGGAGTAGACAAGCTCTATGATAAATCTGACTATCATGGATGGAAGATGTCTCTTGATTTGACCTTTGGAAGAACAAGAAGTGATGGATTATGTGCAGGGTAAAATCCCTGAGCCTACTTCAAATGCACCAGCTGTTGCGAAGACCAAGCAAAGAAGATTATCAAGGATTCCATCGACAAGCGTCTGGTGGCCTACATCTCTGAATTCAAGACCTCCAAGAGAGTTATGATAGGTTGATCAACATGTTCAAGGTTAGTCATGCTAATCAAATTCTATTTCTCAAGAATAATTTGAAAGAATTAAGAAGGGCAAGGGCAAGGATATTCAATCCTACTTCTTAAGGATCACTGAGATCAAGAATGATCTACTTTCGATTAGAGAAGTCATTCCTGATA